>BMAV01020210.1:0-74708 GCA_019973955.1 Trichonephila inaurata madagascariensis
AAAAAATAAAATGTTTTTAAATTACAGTTAACGCCAACACTTCCTGTGATATTTTTTCCTTAATTGGTTTTTTCATTTTAAAAAAAGCACTGAAAAGAGGATTATTTTTTTCGAGATTTCCTCCTCCATTTTTATTTTAAAAACGTAAAGGAAGAACGCAGCTGGGTAACATGAATAAATAAATAAAGAGAGAAAAAGGGGGAGAAAAATTATTGAAGATATCATTTTTACTAAAAGAATAAAAAACAAGAAATTAGCCTTAAAGTATACTCAAATTGCTGACTAAGAGTTAAACCAGGAAGCTGCAATGTATTATGGGAGGGAAAAAAATAAGGTTTAAAGATTGAGAAGGAAAAAAGGTGGGGGAGAGGGCAGGAAATATAAAAATTTGAAACACTTAAAACGCTATAACTTCAATTAAATAGGCAGGTATTGCTTTTTTAATAAAAAAAATAATAACTACTGTATTTTTTGGAAGTGTAGAAAAAGTACCTACTAAGAATTATGCCGTGAAAGCACGTAAGTCTAATCTTTCTCAAACCTCTAATAAAGCTCGAGCTATGAAAGTGTAGCTAGACTTAACGAAACGTATCCACAAGCCGAACTGCGAACACTTGAACAGGCGGAACGTTGTTCAGCTACACGAGAGCTTTTGGCGACGGACCACGTAATTTTGAACCATGGTCAAGTGACGTGGACGACACCTGAGCTGGCAACCCTCTCTCCTAACTACCACACCACACCAACGGAAGGACGTTTCAGCTCGACAGATTTAACGTGCATCGCTGCCCTACACGGCGGGTCTTTAGTGGTACTGGCTCGAACTCGTGACAAGGCAAGCCACGATCCGATACCTATACCACTCGGCTACCGCGGCCACCAGGCGGAGCGTGAAGCAGCTCACAGAGCTGCTGAGACACCCGAACAGTCCCAAGCTCGGCGTCTTCAGTAGGCGACTTACATGGCGTCTCAAAGAGATACAGAAATCGTTGAATCTCGCAGATGCACTGTTGTTGAAAGGGCACAACAACAACTTTTAATATTCACAAGGAACACATGGGGGGAGTATTCGATAAAGCTGCATTTGGGTATGACGGACTCTTGATTACGAAAGCCACAAGCTTATAAAAATAGAAGCGATGAATACAGTATGCAGGTTTTGCGGTGCTCTTAAATAGAAAGAGGAAGCTGCAGGCATATGTTGTTCAGGAGCAAAAGTAGCCCTTCCCTCAATAGACAAGGAGTTGAACCTCTTAAAGGACTTTTCTCTTATGAAACAGATGAGTCTTTCCGTTTTCTAAAAAACATAAAGGAAATACAATACATGCTTTCATATGACATCTTTTGGGGCGAATAACATTCGATGCAAGGATTTTGCCCGACTTTCACAATCCAAGGGCAAATATACCACACAATGCAGTGCTTCTCAAACTTTCAATACAGGCGACCCACTTTTCAATCATAATTTTTATCGCACCCCCATTATACAATAATAATGCATTGTGAATGCAATAATAATGCACTTTGACGCTAAAGCTACAATACGATCTTAATTACAAACCGTACAAATTAATAAGATAAGTATATTAAATTTTTTATAAATGTTACTTTTAAGTAATATATATTTTATTTTTCTTTCCCGAATTTTTAAATTGGAACAGATTGTCGCGTAGCTGCTTTGAAGACAAAATACAGATCTCAGCCAAATATAGAAAAAGTACTGTGTCAATTTCTCTCTAATCGCGTAAACCTTCTTTCGAAAAACTTTCCTCTGCAAGACAAGCTCATGGAAATAGCTCATACTTATTAAACTTGCTCTTAATTTAGTATTAATAAATTAGTTATAAAATACCTTGTGCAGCAACACTGAAACATTAAAAGTATACTGTCTGAAGTGCCCACTCTTCGCACGAGCTCATTTTTTAAAAAACTAAAACATTCTTGATGTAATAGCCGAATTGTTACCCCAAGAGAGAAATTGTCACTCCAAATTGAGAGTAAACCCAAATGCGCGACAATGTTTACGAAAATGTAAAATGACATTTTAAAATGAATGCTCATATTATAATTAGTTTTAAGTGAACTGTAATTTTAAGCCTCTTAGAATTAGCATTTAGAATTAATGTTAAATAATGGTGTACAGTATGTACCCTTTGATGAAGAATAATTGTTTTTTAGTATTACGTCGCGTTTCGCCAAACAAAACCATGGAAGATTGTGCCATCACGATTCAGCTGCAGATGTGAAAATAGAAAGTAATCTGTAGAAGCCGGTTATCGCACTTAACATGTGGCCGGATCGTTATTGTGATGAAATGGAATCACCTTACTTCAGAACTCTTTTTTTTTTCCGTTTTTCACTGACATCGCCAAATTTGATTTGCATATTTCTTTATATTGTACTGTTGATAGTCTGCTCGCTTTTTATGTACTCCTTGTCGATAATTCCTCGACAGTCCCACCAGATAAATACTTTCTTGGCTTTCGTCTTGCAACCGAACCTGCTGACCTTCCTCCAATAAGACTTGTATTGTTGTAGTAAACCCATTTTTCATCACATATCACACAATTATGTCAAGAATGTTCTCTTTCCTTTGATCTCTGAGCGAGAGCCAAACAGACCGCTTCTCTGTTGCCCTTGTCTTCCTCAGCCAAATCGTGAGGCACTCAGTGATTAAACTTAAACTTAAACGTTAGATTTATGTGTTTGAGAGCATTAACTAGTGTTTTTTGACAAACTCAAGCTCTAACGCAATAGTTCGCATTGAAACATTTCTCTCTTGATCAATGATTTGTTTTAACTGTGGTTACATCCAACCTTAATAGGGTGGCCAGAACGCGGTTCTTCTTTAGTGTCAAACTTCCCAGCTTTAAATTTTCGAAAACAAACTTTTACTTATCATAAGAAAACAGTACGGAAACAAACTTTCTCACATTTTTTGTGGCATTCAGTTCCACACACTGAGTTTATTTCGGAACTCATAGCACATAAGCATTCTGATCTGTTGATGTGATAGTTCCATTTTAAACACTTTTTTGGTGCACAAGATAATAAAGTTTTGACAAACAAATTACACAGTCATGTAGTTGCAACTTTCAGATTTATAATGCAAAATGCCGTTTGGAGAAAGGTTTACTACCATGGAAATGATCGCTGTTGGTACGGAGGTATCTCCCCTTGGCGGAAAACTTTTTACTCAACCCGATATTTAAAGCGAGAAGAGCAGGCGCACACTTGATATTAACGTTAATGGTCCCGCGGGTGTGATTGAGTCACCCTAATCCTTTTTGAAGTGAAACTTCTTAGCGCTCGAGAGTGAATGAGAAATTTGCCCGGTTTTCGTAACAGTGAGAAAGCGAACGGAAGTAGTCTCTCCGCCCCTCTCATCTCCCGAATCGTCACCATGACAGGATAGCGAGTTGGGAGGAAAAGGGGGAGCGAGGACACAACGTGACTTGCGTCATATCCGTGTAAAAGTTGGATGATTGCTCACCTCCGATTGGTCAACTTGCCCACCTTCCTCTATTGGGTGCTTTTTTTTCAATATTTTCTTAGATTGTTTGCTACATGGCGATGTTTTCGGCGGCTAATTTGCTTTTTTGACTTTTATTTGAGTTGAATTATTATATTAATTCTATTCAAAATGCTTAAATCAAATGCACAAAAAGGAAAAGTGTTTCGTGAAAGAAAGAAAAAAGAAAAACTAGCAGCAAAAAAAACCAGAAAAATATTGCAAATTTTTAAGTGCTACTGCGAAATCTCCATCAGAGTACATGAGAGAATATTGAGCACGGAAAAACCACTGCAAAATACTCTCTTAATACTCAGTTTAAGGGATGGGAATGCTATTGGGACTGTTCTAATGACTGCACAGATTAATACGGACTTAGCGAACCACCCTGTGCCATTAACTACAGAGCCCTCAATAATTCTAGTGCGTGTTGGAACTGATGCATGTAAATCAATAATAAATTCTATCTTACGTTACAGACTATGATTCTCATATAAAAATACTTTCAAAGATTTTCAAAAGCGATTCATTAATAATCATTCAATTGATACGGGCGTTCAATTTATGATAGATTATGGTTTAGAGATGATTTGAGAACGTGAGATCAGCTTAGGAAGGTGTTTTCAAAAATCGACCCATGAGAGTTATAAATAAAAAAAAGGCCTTATCAGCTCTATTAGATCTACAGACTTAAAATTTAACAAACCTTTTTTTTTATTCTGTTGAGATATGTAAAAAACTTTTTAATTTGCAATTCACGTAAAATTAACTCATCAAAAACTTCTTTATCCTTCAATCTGTATTGTTTAATTTTTCAATTCACCCGTGCGAAGAACGGGAATACCGGCTAGTATATATATATATAATAGGGAGAGAGTGAGCTAATAGTAGGAATTTAAAAATTTTTTTATATAAGTATATCAAACTTTTAGCATTATACATTCGTATGAAATGGCATTATTCTATGAATTAGCGATTTTATAACTTTTCAAGTATTGTAATGAATTGAATTATATTTCAATGCATTTTAAAACATAATTTAACGTGATGAGTAAATATACTCCACATTTTTCTGGAGACAAGCAAAATTTTCTTGTGGACCTTTGGTGGTCAGCGGACTACTACTTTGGCGACCTCTGATCGAGTGGATAATTATATTTGTTACAAGGTAGTTTTATTCAATTTATTTATTGTGTTAATTTCACATCAAGAGATGAAAACCCATTTAATTTTAGAACAGATTTCATAAAACAAACGTAACCCATCATACTTTTCTAAAATATTTTTGAAATCAGGTTTGAGATTGCTTGTTAAAATTCTCATCATAGCCTACAAGTTAATGTCAGCCAACTTGTATCTGTATTTGCTCTTGTTGATCTTCATGCAAGGAAAACTTTGCTCACAAACCTTTGAACCAAACACAGAAAACAAATTCTGTCTATTTGGTTTTCTCTCAAAGCAAACCACAAAAATAAATAATAATAATAATAAATAAATAAAATAAACACCCTGTTTTTGGAGGCCCTTATTTGCTCACTCCTGCCCCAGAATGTCTACAAGAGATGTTAGCAACAAAATTCATAAACATGAGCCATGGTCCAGTACAGTGGCGCACACAAAGGTGGCCCCCCCATAGCCCTTAATTTTTTTTCGATTGCTTATAAATCCTATGTATCTATTACATGAAATTTTATTATGTATTTGCTATTAATAATTAATTTTATTAATTTATATGCTAATTATTTATTCAATAATTAATTTTGTATTGTTTTTGTTCCCGAAAATCGACAAAATCAGAAGAATATATTTGGGGGCGTATTGGAGCATGATGCCAAAATGGTGGACTTTCATACAACCCTGGACTCCCCTCCCTCCCCCATGTAAAATTTTTCTGTGCGTTACTGGTCCAGTAACAACTGTGAGTCAAGTTAAAAACAGATCGATAATACATAAACGATACAAAATGCTCCTTGTACATCTAAACAGCAGTTAAGTCCCATTTGCAGTACACTTACATCAGATGTCTTTGAGGAAAATTTAAATTGAATCTAATAATTAAAATTAATGCACAAAATGAAAAAAAAAAAAAGTAAGCATTTTACTTCTATTAGTTTTGATAATTATAGAACATTTTCTTTCCAACAAATTTTGACATTAAATAGAGATTAATTAGAAAAAGGAAAGAGATACATGACTAAAATATATTCAATATAAAATTCTGCATTAGAAATGTAATTTTCTTCTAAAAAAATGATTTTAATATTTTTACAATATGAAATTAAAGATGCATATCTTCATAAGATCAAATAATAATATTTGAAGCATAGCATAATTTTTGAAAATTATTAACCAAAATTTATAAGAACACATGTTTTCCAAAACTTTTATTAATAAAACAAATGTAAAAATGTATAAAAGGGGTCTTATCCCCCATAAATTCAAATAAAACAAAATTACACACAAATACATCTACTTTCTTCACTATTTTTATACAGGCAATAATAAGAAGCATTTTTATTCATATTAAGAAGAAAAAATTGTTTTTTTAAAAAAGTATAAAACTGAGGAAAAAAAAAAAATATATATATTTAAAATGACTACTATTTGTTCAATGCAATATACAAAACATTACTTTAAATGCATTTCTTTAAAAAGAAAGATGATATCAATTTCAATTGTCATAATATATTCCATAAATAAGCTTGTATTCAAACCAAAGTGCTTAAAATGGAATTAGAATTAATTAGTATATAAAAGATAAAATACAGATCCTTAAAAAAACATATTTAAAAACAATTGCAATCCAAAAAATAACATTAATTTTCATGATTAAAAAAAATTTACATAAAAATTGGCACAAAATGTGAAAAAACACAATGACGTAATCATTCATTCATTTACTAGTAAGTGTTTATAAATTAAAGTGACACAAAGATTGCATAAATAAAATAAGAAGCACCTTAAATTGCAAAAAGTTCTTTACACATTCATGAACAAAGTAGTAACACACAACAAATATATATATACATCTTGAAATGTTTAACAGTTAACATTGGTTTTAAATTAGAAAAGCTAATCCCCTCCCCTAAACATAGTAAAAGCCTGTCTGTTCACAAGTTTACCATTAATTTATGGCGATAATGTACATATATTTAATGTTATTGCATGAATTTTAGTTGTACATAATACATAAAAAAAATATTCTCTAATGAATTGTCTGTTTTAAAACAAAGTATACTCTAGTAAAAAAAAAATGAATTTAAATTTTAGTTACTATCATAAAAACACAATATAAAACTATTCTAAAACTTCAAACATGAGATATCATTGAAAACTGTTATACTTTTAGAAGAAATGATATAAATGTTTGTTTTTATTCCAAATACTCAAAATGTAATGCATAACACAGAAATGCTATCTACATTCATGACCTCTTGCACCGTGCATTAAATGAAACTGAATGCAATAGCATGAGTCATGGAGATTGCATTTTGTTTCTATCAAAGATAACAACATAGAATAAATGGCAATTTCTGCATATTAAGTTAAACTGAATCTCTAAGTCCTTAATTGATGTAGTAAGCTAAATAAGGTACAAGATCAAATATGAAAAATTTCACCATGTTTTAAAATTAAGGGCAAACAATAGTGATGTTCTAGTGATATGAATACAAAATACGTGAAATAAACCAATAATAGAAATAGAAATGTAGTCTATATATAATACTGTAAAGGGCATAATGCTTCCCATTTACTATAATCAGCCTTTCCATGCTGAAATAGTTGAAAACCTAGATTTGACACACACGTTCCAAGAAGCACAACATATATCTAATGATAATTTTGATTACGATTTAAAGAATTACATGAATGTATACACATTTACAATTAAATCAAATATACATAACATATTTGGATTTAATAGTGAATGTACACATGTTAAGAACTAACACTATATTATCTTTTTTATATATGAGATATAAACAAGAATCATATGACATTTCTTATGATAAGCAGAGTAAGTAATTTTTAATACTTTTGCCAGTGTAATAATGATTAGAACTTTTTAAACCACATTTGAGTGATGAACACAGTTAAATTTTGAATTAAAAGAATTATATCTATTTCTGCCTCATGGACAATATAACCATTCAAAATCATTAACTAATATTTAACTTTTTTTAGTTTCATTTAAATCTGGATACTATTTCATTGTTATATCATGATAAATACATATAATGTGAACAATTTACATTAAAATGACTCTGATATAAACACTCATTATATATTACAGAAATTACATAAAATATTTATTAAAAACACTTAAGCATTGATGTTTTAAAAATTGAAACAATTTTTATCATGAATGATCCCCCCCCCCAAAGTAAAAAGTATTAAATTGCATGAGATAATTTTAAACATATAAAACTACAATTTTGAATAAATTTATCATCAATATACAAAAACAGAATCATATAAAAAAATCAAGTCCTTTGTTTAAAAAATATACAAGAACAAATTGAAATATACATATATTGCAAACTTGAAAGATATTTATGTAAAATAGCACAATATATCAAGTACATAATACTAGTACCGCATTTAATTGTTCTATAATGTATTAAATGCATTTACCTTTTAGTTATAAAGAAATGAAATGCAGAAAAAAACATGAAATAAAATGTATACAATTGATGAATGCAAATGATTACTTTTATAAGGTAATTATATAGTAAAAATTACACATTTAGTAAAAAAGTTAACATGTGACAAATTTTAAAAAAAGGAAGAACAATCAAAAAGTTTAAAACAGGTTGGTTTTTCTGTTTGGAAAACATTTATACACTTAATAAAAATCATAACATTTACAGAAAATCTTATCATTTAACATTATAAAAGCAACAATATATATAGTGGTATAAATTATCACATTGAGTTAATAGGAAAACATTAATATTTATGCAGTGTAAGTAAAGAAGGTGAAATATCACATTTTTATTTATTTATTTGGAATAAGTAACAATGTAAGATATGAAGATTAAGTACAAAAAATTAAATATTTCAATACCTTTAAAAAACAAAAGAAATATACATAGAATTAAACATTTTTAAAGCTTTCTGTTCTTAATCAAGTTATACATATAAATTACATATCAGAATTCACTACAAATGCAGCATTTCATTGAATTATAAACTAATATAAAAGCACACATCTCTTCACATTATATAAGTAATATATTATAACAAGCAAATATTTTCGAGACTTCAAAATGTGCATTCTCTCACTAGAATTTCTGTATCTACTCTTAAAGTTGTTTTATATTTTAAAAATTTGGGTACTACATTGCAACTTATAACATCATCCATTACTGATGGATAGTAACAGTAAGATAAATTCAATTAAAAATTAAAAAGTGTGACACACAATATATTCTTTACAAAAAGATATACATTCTTAAAAAAATTCTTAAATTGATAAAATTTTTTAAAAAAATCACTATGTACCCATATTTTAATAATAATAAAAAAAAAATTTAAAAAAATGACTAAAAAGCTACACTGAACACAGATGAGCAAATGTTAAAGACACAATAATGCATAAATACATATAGCATGAGAATATTGGATTCAACATCAACAAAACATTAACATATTCATAACATGATTGACAAATAGAATATAAAAACCAAAGTAATGCTTAAGACATATTGTATAATAGGAAATCCAATATTGTTCATGTAATTATTAAAAGAATATCATTATGATCTGCCTGAAAATGTACAGAGAACTTGGCAGATTTATTCATAAAAATGCAAGAAAAGAAATCATAAAATGATACAGTGAATGCAAGCAGTATTAAAAGCAATTTTGTTCAACAATAAGAATATGTTAAAAATGTGACATTGTTTATATGAATTTTTATAAATATTGTTTCTCTTTTTACATTTCTTAATAATAAATACCCTTTTAGTTAATGATTATATGCAGTCAAAACTACTTACCAAATGAATATTGAAATGAAATTTTAAAGTTGTTTCAAGAAAATATCTAAAGAATACATTCAATATTATCTTTAGTTTAAGTAAAATTACGCAAGTTTTCAGTGTACCATTAATTCTATTATAACTGTCAAAGTAATTTCTGCGTTTAAGAATTAATGTAAAAACTTTATTAACAAGGAAAAAATAAACATTGGTAATAATGATTTACATTTAATAATTTAATAATACTTTTTCATCACCAAATATTAATATTTTTCAGAGGAGAAAAAGATTTTTTTAAAATACTGCATTATGGTATTTTTTAAAAAGGCATTGGATGTTTGTGTAAATTTGATATTGACTGATTTAAAAAAAATGACAATTGAGGAATAAGGTTCACAAATGACTAGATCATATATCATATATGAGATCAAAAAACATTACGAACTCATTCATGTGTAACATTTATCAATGGGGTAAAACCCTTTAAATTTTAGCACCATATAAAATTTTTTAAATTAAAAATAAATTAATGGAAGATATTTTTAATATTTTCACAATTATAAAAAATAATAAAACAAATTCAATACAGCCACCATGGGGATACATTCTTAAATATATGCGTGCATTGTTTTTAAGAAACACATTTTACAATAAAACTTTGAAAAGTAAATTAAAGTTTCAGGATATATTTCGTATGTCAAATAATTGAGTTTATTTTCTTGCTTTGATTACACATGGCAATCCACAATGATTATGTTCCCATTCAAGGTTACTACACTGGCAATCTCACCAAATAATTTATGCCAAATTCACCATCCTATGCATAAATTTTAAGTGGGAAATCATTTAATAAAAAAACACAAAGAACCTGTTCTGGAAATAAAACATGATAGTGATCACAATTGTCATAAATTCTTATATATATATAATCTTATTATACTTCCTAAAACCCTTGGTTACTTGTAAATTACTATAATAATTCAACAGATGAAATATCATTTTATCCCTTAACTATTCCTGTTACATATATACATATATATAAATTTAAAATTAGTAAAAACTAATTATAATAATGTGTCAGCTAACTTTTTGGACCTTCAATTAAATGTTAAGAATAATTTGCTATTAAGTAATATTTTTGATAAAAGAGACTCATTTGATTTTAACATTATAAAAATGCCTTTTTGGGGTAATAACCTACACCTATCAATATTTAGAAATATTATTTTAAATTTTATAAAAAGAAACGCTGATAACATTTTAAAACAAAGTAATTCTGTGAATTTTTGCAATAATTATTTAGAATACAATTATCCAAGTAAATTTATTTATAAATATCTTTCTATTCTAATTAAATATATTTTTATCTTAGTTCAATATTTTATTAAAATTCCTTCTATTTAGTTTATTTAAAAAATTTTTAAGTGCTTATTTTAATTGCAATATATCTATTAGTATATAATCATCCAAATATATTTACTTTGTAATATATTTCTATTTGATTTTATCTATTCTTAACTTTGTTTCATTATCGTATTTAAAACTTCCTTTATTTAGTTTATTTTTAAAAATATCTTAGTGGTTTGTTTAATTGCAAAATAAATATCCAGGTGGCGCCACAGTTTTTCCTTCTCTAGTAGTCGTTTCAATATTTTACGTCATTTCGCATTGGGAGCTTATTGTGGAAGGTTGAATTTTCGATTTCCAGTAATTATTTTACACATAAGTTTTTTTCTATATAATTTTTTTTTATTATTCCTCTCTTTGAGACATTTATTATTGTTCTCTTTTCTTAGCTTCATTTTAATATACTATCAGGTTTTCTTCCACGTGTTGCATTAGGCTTAACTTTTCAATTTGTGTTTTTTTCCTATTATGTCGAAAATTTCTGCTGTACGGGGAAGGTTGGATGTTCCCTAATTCAGAAACAGCTTTAGAAATCATAAAAGGTCTCCAGTTTAGTCCAAAGACTTTTTTGTATCTACTTTTGTTGTGTCTGGTGAATTCCAATTTCTTCCTGCTTTAGCACTGTAGGTTCTAGTACTTCACTTTTATTTTATATTACTATCTATATATATACACATATACATATATAAACACACATATACATATATATATATATACATAAACTTATATATACCGTAAAATCCAGCGTATAATGCGCACCTATACTTTCAAGCCAAATTTTTTAATTTTTAGGTGCATTTGCCGTATAACGCGCACCCTCTTTTTAAAGAAGAAATCTGAAATATTAGTATACATTGTTTTATGTTTTGAAGTAAGTTATTCGAGGTATTATCCCAGACTTTTGAAAAAATAATATACTTCTAGAACTACAACTGTTCTTGTTCATAAAGTAAGTCGTTTCTTTTAAATAAACTGTGTTTCCAATTCATCTAGAAGTAAATTTTTTTGTGCCCGTCCTTTTTGTTATTTTTTAAGCTACCGTTTTTATACCCGAGCGTATAACGCGCACCCTTAATTTTCGATCTTATTTTTTGTGTTCAAAGTGCACGTTATACGCCGGATTTTAAGGTATATATATATATATATATTTCTTTGTATATATATATATACACACATACATATATAAGATAAATGATCCCTTTTATAACATATTTCTCAAAATTATTGTTCATTATTGGTGAAAAATGGTCTATTACAATTTATTGGTGATTAAAACTGTACCCCAGGTGGCTAAAAAGGTTTAGGATTAAATTCTTATTTAATACCACAATAATACACAACAGAGAAAAAAAGATATTTATCCAAGAAATCAATATTGTTGAATGATTTTTCTGCCTTACAGAACATAAATATTCAAATTCCATTAAATAAAACTTTCCTAACTTAAGGAAAAAAACCCTCTTAAATTTACAGTAAAGAATTGACTCATTAATTAGAAAATTAAACAGAAAACATTTAAATCATTAAAATACATTGAAAAAAAAGAGAAAATATAATGAATTTAAAAAGTTAAGAAAGTATTTTTAACCAATAACTTATATACCTTTTAATTACATGTAATACTCTCTCAGACATTATTCAATTATATTTATTCAGCAGTGAAACTTAATTGAAATTATTTTGATATTCATATAAAAATTTGTGACTAAAAACTATACTGAAAGCCTTATAATTTAATATTTTATTCAAAAAATTGACTAGAACTGTTTCTCCATTTAAATTCAGAAATATTTGTGAAACATTTTTTTTCTGTTTACACATATTCAGCTTTAATACTGGTTTATAGTTTTGTTCTAAGTAATTACAACAAATAATAAAATTTAAAATAAGAAATTCTGTACAAAAAATATAAGTTAAAGAATTATTCTAAAGAGCATTAACCCTTTCATGACGACAGCCTCATTTAGTGAACTGCTGTCTCAGGACAACTCACTAAAGATGCCCTGTCTTGTGGAGAAAAGCAAATTCAGCAATTAAACATAACTCTGGGGAGAATATTGCAAAAATTAAATTGTCCTATTGTTTCAGTTTTTGGTACATTAAAAGAGGCACAATCGAGTAGTAATCAGGAGTACTTTTTAACATTTTATAATTGTACTTCCCCAAATGCTATATAAAATAATGAATGATGTATGAAACATTCATCGCTATGATTACCAAAAACTGAAAGGAATGAATAAAATGCTAATCCCTCCTTATATTGTAAAAAAAAATATTCTGAAACATTGAGAACAAGTGCATGTGTTTACATATTGATTGACACAGTTAAAGAGCAAAGCTCTGTTTATTTACAGCACTCATCTCTAAATAATTCCTGCTTCTGTTTCAAAATGAAACAAAAATAAAAAATACTGCAGTGAAATGAAGGTGAACATTTTTCAATCTCAAAACATTCCACTGTAATAGACATAGGACTACATCCCATGGCAGGGAGGGAATACATTAATAAATGTTTCATCAAAAAATTCTTAAGTGGTATATCATCCTTAAGTTTAAATTTCAATTCATACATGACATACTTGGCAGTGAAGTAATGTTTGCTGCCAATGCTATATATCATACAAACATCATGAAAAGGTTAAAAAAGTTTTAATTCACTATGATTAAGGAACAAGGTACATTGTTTCTAAATTGACAAAATTTAAGGCGGTAAATTTTCAACATAAAATTTATCTTTATACATATTGTTTGAAGATAAATTCAGAATTTTTTTAATGACTAAGTTATAATACCTCAAGATGTATTACTGCAAAATGGCAATGAGTTTCAAACATTTAGTTGAAAAATAGCTGCCACTCCATTTTAAATCAAGTATATCACTGTTTTAATACTTGATATAAGTTTCTCTCATATACTAGATTATATACTTGAAATTTAGAACTATGTAATAGGAAATCAATTGCTATAAATATCAAATTTCTTTAAGAAAATTTTAAAAATTCAACTGGATAAATTTAATTTTAAAACTTTAAAAGATACAACAATTTAAATGATCAAATACAACCACAACATATCAAACAGTAATTATAGCAAATATTTTAAGTGTTAAAAAATCAAATTCAATAAATTTATTTTTTTAAGTTAATCACCAAATTATAAAAATTAGTTCTAATGATCAAGAAATGAAATTTCAGTTAATATACACTATAACTACAGCAATGATAAGATTTTAAGTATAAACTTAAGTTGTATAATGGAATGTTTACATATTTCTATACAGAATATGAATTTCTTAAAAAAAAGTAGTGCATGTATAATAATTAAATGGTAAGTCAAATCTTATGTGTACTAAGTCCTCCTGTCCAATACATGAAATGAATGTTAAAAGAAAATGTCTACAACAAGGAATAACAAAACAAAAAAAAATAATTATAATGCTCGTTTACGTCTATCACAGGAAGTGGAGTGCAACAAGGGATCACAACAACATTGTTGAATCAATGCATTTTGATGATTGTGACATTTTGAGCATTCCAATTCATCAACAGGAGTTTCATCCTCAGGTTCAGATGAAGTTTCTTCATATACTGGAAGAGCTTCTTCAGCATAAAAATCAAACTGTTTTGACAATGGTGCAATAAAATACACAGTATCTTTTGTATAAAGTTCCATAATGGGATGAGCACAAAGTCTATTTGCCTAAAAAAAGAAAATAAAAATGTGTGCAATATTAAAAACATAAAAGTAAGTTCAATTCACAATGATAAACTAATTTCTGGACAATTAATTTATTAGAATTTAATTTGAGCCTTTTCTAAATTCTGGCATCAATTTTTATGAATAAATTAGATTATACATTCCTATCTAAATCCAGAGATTTTTCCCCTTACTTCAGAAAAGGTTATTTTTCAATATTTTTTAATATATATTTAATAAACCAGAAATTCAAGATTGAAATCTTATTACAAACATCAGTTTAGCAATTTAACAGCTTCTTTTTAACTTTTGTATTACCGTATTAATTTGAATTTAAACTATTATGATTCTAAGCAGCACCCAAAATTTTGAACATGTTTTTATGAAAAAATAAAAACTAGTGTGAAAAGATTTATTGATACCTCATATTTATGAAACTAAAAAAAAAAAGAAAGAAGAAAAATGTGACCTAATAAAAAGTGAATAATTAATTTATTTAACCAACATTAAAGCTTTTAAAACATACATGAGCCTATAATTGCTCTAACCATCAGTATCATGTTCAATTTCCCCATCCAATAAATTTTTTTGCTATCAATTCTAAGTTACATCCTTTTTCTGTAGCATTAACTTTGGGGAAAAAAGTGTGGTTTAGATTCAAATAAATACAGTAATTATTTCAACGATACTATGATAAATAATTGATGAAATCTTTGGTACACTAAAAAACTAGTAGTATTAAAACTTAATGAAGTTCAAACACTAACTGTTAAAAAAAAATGATTTCACAAAAAACATTTTTCTTAAAATAAATTAAAATTATCTGGTTCTTTACTTTAACCCCTTAACGGTTGCACAATTTTGAAAAAAATACGTCATAAAAAGTGCCTATTTTTTTATTCAAGAAAACTACATAAAACTAAATATATGTTCAATATCTGTATTTCTTTTAAATTTTGGTGAATTTTTAGCTTGAAATACAAAAAATTAACTTTTTAAGAACAGCCAGCATTTCGAATTATTATGCCTAAATGTTGTTTTTTCAGCAAAGAGAAAATTTTTTTAAAAAAAATATGGATTATAAGAATTAAAGGGAAAATTTCATTACACTTATACAAAATGTAAAACATATTAGTAATTTTTTCTTGAGAGATAAATTTCAAAGCATGAGATGAAAAGGCAAACATACAGGTGAGAGTACAGATCCATCATCACTGCTCTCAGATTCACTAACCAAACATTCAAAACAATCAGTTATTTCAGAATCACTCGAAGATCCATTTATACTTAAAGTAGAACCCAATTCACTTCTTGACTAATTCCATAATGTATACAATAAAAAATATATATGTATATTTTTCACAGAATGCAACCCACATGTATTAACAGAGAACAGAACTAAGTAACTCAGCTAAGGTTACAAAAACATATTGCTAATATATATGTTTGATTGTGCTAACATCTAATTTAAAATAAAACAGCTATCTCTAAACATGTTACTAACAATCTAGTACTGCCATCTGGTAAGAAATAAATATGAATCTGAGCATAAGAAATAGATAGTTTTAATCTTTTTAGCACATAACTTTTGAACACTCCAGCCCAGAAATATGGGCACGAAAAATAGAGGGAGAAATTTCACCTTGTGATTTTGACGGGAGAGAGAAGAAAGGGGGTTTAAAAATTTTTATTCAACAATTTTACCGCAAAAATTATAGCATTTTTATTTCACATAATGGTTTTTACTTAACAAAGAAATTATTAACAGAAGTTAGCTAAGCATTATGATCATTGACATTTTATGTCAATTTTCTCAGTTGGTGTACTTAAATGCCAAATTCATTAAGTAAAGTTCCTTTTTTGCAATACTGTACCAAGCTTCTTATGAAATATCCAGGTTCTAAGATATGGATATAGATTAAAATAAGTATTAGATTACCTTGATGTAGAGCTTTAATCTTGGATAAGTTCGGTATACAGCAACACACAAAGAATACTGATTTTTAAAGGGAAATGATGTTACAACTGCATAATCAATATTTGGAAAGATAGCCATTTTGAAACCAGCATGAGTTAATTTACGATAAAGTCCTTCATCCACCTTATCATCTAATACAACTCCAACCGACGATCCAACTCCTTTTCTAGCCTGCTATAGACAAAAATATATTGCATCAGAAAAAGGGATTGAAAACTTAAAAATGCTATACATACATAGTAAATGTGAAATATGTACAATGAAATGAAACATTTTGGTTTCATATTAAAAAAAATTACTTTTATACATACTTGAAAACACTTTAAACCAATTTAACAAATTTAAAAAATGTGACTTTTTTTCCATTTAGAAGCAATACTTTGTTAATACTTTAGAGGTTAGTGACTTTATGATGGAAATTTCTTTGAATGTAATTTAAAAGAGTTTCTTATTAAGTTTATATAAGCCTTAAAAATTGATCCACCCATAGAATACAATCTAAAAAGAAATAATTGTATAAAAAATTACAGTAACTTCTTTATACTGTTTTTAGAACTATAAAATTAACAAGTAAATATTAAATTGTTTTTAACCATGATATTTAATGACAATTTAGGGTCCTGTTGTAAAGGTAAAAAAAAAAAAAATCTTCTCTTAATAAATGTGATTTCATTTATAAACAGTGATACCTTAAAAAACTTTTTTTAATGATAATAATCTTGAAAGAACAAGTTTACATTTGATATTAACTCATATTTACACTTTTATCCAAATAAAAAGTTTGTTTTTTATACAAATGTGTATCAATCAACAATAAATTTAATTCAGAAAATGAAGTAAACTTTAGATTAGGTTGAGCATTTCAAACTCAAATGCTAATGTGAATCAACTACATAAAGTATGCATTTATATTGGGAAAAAGGGACTGCTTCCCCCTCCCCCATTTTTTGATTAACTGCACATGTTTGGTTGTTTTTTTGGGGGGGGTATGAGGACCATATCTGGAACAAACTGTGCCAAAGCTCCAAGTATTCATTAAATTAAAAAATATATATCTTTCTGGAAAGGAAGAAAAAAAACCTCTAAATGCAAAAAAAGAGGAAATGAAATAACAATGCAAGTAAAAAAATGAAGACTGTAAAACCTTCTATATTCCATGTAACCTATATTAACTATGAAAAAAATATGAAAGATCATGCATAAGTCACCAGAAAATAATATATCTCGCATCACAAAATCAAAAATCTCCAACTGAAAGCAAGCTCTTATGGAATAGAAAAATATACAAAAGAATATATACATGAAGAACAATGACAAACGTAATCAGAATCTTGTATCAAGCATTTCTCCTGCATTATTTTGCAAGTCACAAGGATGATCGGTACTTGCATACTATCACACCAATGCCAATATTCAAGATAATTCGCTAAATTAGCAATTCTGATTTCGCTTGAGCTGTACTTGCTACATAGGCAGCCATGTGCTTCATTTCATATGTCGCCAATACAGTTGCGATAATATGTAAGTACCAAAGATCATATTTTAAACAATTAATAAAAAATTGATCAAATCAGAAATTCTATATAAAACTAGTAATTTTCTTTAGTCAGGGGATGGCTTTTATAAGCAACTTTTTTCCCCCTCAACAAGTATTTTTAAACATAAAAACTTTAAATGTACATTTTAAAGGCTTGCTTATTACTTTTATGCCAAAAATTTATCACCAATGATTAATTACATATCACATTTATCACTAAAAAGCTTATGAGATATATGGCAACTTATTTCATACCTCTATGAACAACTGATAAAGATTTGAAGGCATAACAATTTTTCTTTTTTAAATTCACTAGACATAGGGTTAATATGAAAGTTTCTTTTCAACTCTTTTCAAAATTTGCCATACATTTGTAAAATTAAAGTAAATCAAGTTTGTCAAGCTTTACTGTCAAATCTGACTTGGTAAAAAGAGAATGATACAGTTTTTGTTAATTAAGTTTATATAATAAAAAATCTGCAAAAATATATTTATTGAAACATTTATTACTCATAATTATACAAGTTGGCAACTAAAAATATTTGTAACTGCTTATGAATTAGATATGTAGCTTTAAAAGATGGAAAAGGGAACCTAGAGGAGATCCCATTGTATAATACTTCATTGTAACTGCCATAGGATTTTCTTTATTAATGGTTAAATATAAATTAAACATCATAATGAATCAATGATTAAACACACATTAAAAGTCCTATTTGGATAATTCTAAGCAATCATGGTTAACTATTTCACCCAACTCATATTACAGTAAGTTTATTGAGAAATATGTATATTACAAGAATTACATATTCAAAAACTAAATAATGATACGCATTTGAAAAATACTCAAGTTATTTTATCATTTTGGTACGTATTATCCCAACACACAATTACCAACTCTACTAAAAACTCGCCAAGTTGGCAACCCCGATTTCTAATGTGTCCAACATGCTGAATAGACAATCAGGTAATTCGCTTCATATAATGTCAGCCAATAGATTGCAATAATACATAAGTACCATCATTTTAAATAAAAATATAAGTATTCTCAACACTGTTCGATGTAACCTTCAAAAAAAAAGAGTAGATATTTTCTAAATTTCATGATGTATTATGATTTATTTTTATAAACATTTGGGAAAAACTGTCTATATTTTTATGGGTATTTTTTTTTACATTATATATATCAAAATATACATTTTTCAGAAACAAACCAGGTTCAAGTGTAGTATAGGGGGCATTTTGAATTTAGCGATTTTTCTTCGGATTAGGCGATTTTTTTTTAAATGTCAAAATGAGATAACGAATTTATTCTAAAATAAATAATTCCGAAAAAAGTACCTTGGCGACCAGTTTTAGTCACCAAAATAAAGGACTGCGCCAAGTGCCCCCCCCCTATACTACACTTTAACCACAAACTATGAAAATTTAAAGAACTACTGGACAAAATATTTAAATTTATTATCACTTTTCAGAAGCAACACATAGGATATAAAGAATCCCTCTATTTAAAAACAAACAAAAACAATATTGGCACTTCAAACATTTATACTATATACTTAAAATTTTTAAAGAGTTTCTAACCAATCGTTAAAAAAGCTTTAAATTACTGGCCTGACTAGTTTTCAGTAAATGAAAATGAGGTAAATATACATACATATGTATAACTTACATAAAGATCTTCATGATATATTGAAAACGAGATTCAATTGAGGCGCAAGTTCCTGCGCTTCTGATAATAAGTAACGAGAAGCTGAGTAATTTTGAGTAAATTTATACATCACAAATATCTCTTTTTCAAATGGAGGTTTGGTTACTTTTACTTCTACCTTATGAAATACTCCATGATAATACAACAAAGTCATTATAAATGCAAAAAAGCAACCAAAACCAAGAAATATAATATTAAAATATTCCCCATAATTTTCATATGATAACATTCCTTCCTCAATGTTTATTTGACAGCTCATTAAATATGGAAAGATTAAGTGTTTGTTATTACAAGCTAAAAATATTTAGTCTTTCAGCCATAGAAAATAAAAAAATAAACACCGGTTCCGGATTTCACCGATTCCGACATCCCGCCAGAAAATAGTAACAAATTCTACTTATTGTAATTCTGGAGCTGATTATTTAAACACATTTTACTTTGAAAAAAATTTTCATACCTTGAAATAATCACATTTAGGAGATTCTTAATTATTATAGCTGAAATATTATCCCATTATTCAAATAAACTTTAAAATTACAAATATTAAAATAAACTTTCGAAAATTCTTTAGAAGACATTTTCATGGCAACGTCGATTACTTTCGTTTTGCTCATCTTATTTTGGAATGGCTCTAAGGATAGGACAAAATGTTACATTGCTCCTCTTTAGGCACTACTCATCGGTTTGGTTAGAGAAAAAAAACTCTTCTCATTTATTGGTGCGCGTATGATAAGGACATTATTCAGGGTTGTCTTATTTTATGCTTTAGCGTCTTTTACGCTGTAGCAATTCATTTAAAATGTAACACTACTTTTAATTCTTTGTAAACCTAACAACTACTAAATATTTTTCCTGAATTTAATTACGCTGATGAAAAATTTGTTACTCGGAATAAATAAAAAGAGGAAGCAAATTAGAAGTACAGAAATATTAACATAAATCTTTCTATGTTAGTCTAGTTGTGCATAAATTCTGATACAAACATTTGATATCTTTGTTGAGATTCAAACGCAGCAGACAAATTTTTATTTCGTTTTTGTTCCAAATCGTTTGAAATATGTTTAAAAACTGTAGTCTTTCACGCATTTTATTCTAAATCAGTCGAAACTTTGACATTTTCAACAGATTTGTGCAGAAGACATTTCTCTGCGTCAAAAGAGTTCGTCGGAGATTTTTATGGCACGTAAATATGTGACTACCCAAAATTCGCCGTTTTGGTGAAAATTTTCAAAATTTCTTTTATATTTTTATTTTATAGCCCATGCATTCAAGATTCCAAAAACACTCTATTTTTGTTTTATGATATTTAGAAGCAAAATTATAGAATATTTAGTAAACCAGAAATGGACTTTACAAAACCGGAAGCAGATCCCTACACAAAATATTTTTAAGGCATAGAATTGAAATTTTCAGAACCAGTTTTATTTAGTTCTATCTGTGCTATGAATCAAAATCTAATCTCTGAAAATATTAATGTACTTTATTGTTTTATGAAAAAATAATTAAAAAAATCGAATAATAATAAATAAAAAATTTAAATATTAAAAAATCAAGTTTTTGCGTAAAATTTGGCATATTTAAAAAACTTTCAAGAGTATTACAAATCTTTTAATTCCCAATACATATAAAGATGTTATTTATATACTATATAAATATTATTTGAATACATTTATTAGAATTTTGTGTAAAAGATCGTAACTGCAATTTTTCATCGAAATTTCACTAAAAATGACAATTGTTATAGTCTATAAAACTCTCCAGAAAACAGCAAAAGGGTAAAAAAGTCCGAATTAGTTAAACATGAAGCTAAAGAGAGCTTGAGCTATAAATATGGTGAGTTTTAAAATGTACATTTATAATAGAACATTTTCATATTGTATTAAAATTTTTAAATGCATTTTCTGAGAAACTATGTTTTCAATTTTTTGCTTCACGGTAAAGTTCACTACAGGATTTCTTTTCATGATATTGAATTGAAATTTTCAGAAAATGTTTGATTTAGTTTTATCTCCAGTATAGTTTATAATCTAATCTTTGTGTATTTATTTATGTATTTTATAGCACTTTTTGTGAGAAAATAACATTAGTTTTTTGTAAAAAATTAAGGTCTTGCATAAAAATTGACATATTTTAAAAATTTTCAAAAGTATTACAAATCTTATACAATTCTTCTTCCTCTAAGCACAAATAATGTTATTATTTATGTACTGAATAAATATTATTCGAATATATTAATTAGATTTTTCAATACAAAGTTTACCGTAACTTCAATTTTTCACTCAAAATTTTCAATATATCCAAAAATTATTTTTAACTTTGTGGAAAATTTAAATTTCTAATTTATTGCCCTATTTCAAATAAAAAAAGAAGTACTTATTTATATAGTTGAAAATTTATATATTTCAAAAAAGTGCTCCGAAGGTAGTCGCACTTATATATCAAATGGTTCTTCATTAATCGAACAATTAAGAGATGACTTCAAATAAATTTAGGCCATCTAGACATACTTCCAAACTACAAATCGGTTTCTAAACATTTATTTATTTTAAAGTATAACTTTTTTTTAAACGTGCATTTCCAATTACTAAATGTTATTGTAAAACTTAGTGCGTTTAAGCGATTGAATAACTGATAAGACCATGTTCATCAAAATCTTAGCCAACTTTACTGACGGTACAATACCTGCGTTTACATTAGCAAGCAAGATCGGCTAAAGTTATAAGTGTTATAAATAATAAATAACATAAAAATATATTGAAATTGTTATACAGATGATATTAAGATATGTGACTACCTTCGGAGCACTTTTTTTTAAATGAATAAATTTTCAACTAAATAAACACATTTTTTTATTTGAAATGGGCATAAAACTAGGAATTCAAATAAAATATCCACAAAATAAAAAATAATTTTGGATACATTGGGAATTTTAATCGAAATTTTAGTGAAAAATTGCAGTCACGGCAAACTTTAAATTGAAAATTCTAATTAATATATTCGAATAATATTTATACAGTATATAAATAACATCATTATCTGTGTTTAGAACTATAAGATTTGTAATAATTTTGAAAGTTTTTGAAATATGTCATTTTTTATGCAAAAACTCAATTTTTTACAAATAACTAATGTTATTTTCTCACAAAAAGTGCCATAAAATACATAAATATATACACAAAGATTAGATTATAAACTATACTGGAGATAAAACTAAATCAAACATTTTCTGAAAATTTCAATTCAATATCATGAAAAGAAATCCTGTAGTGAACTTTACCGTGAAGCAAAAAATTGAAAAACATAGTTTTTCAGAAAATGCATTAAAATATTTTAATACAGTATAAAAAAATTTCTATTAATTTCTATTTTGTACATTTTTCAAACTCACCATATTTATAGGTCAAGATCTCCTTGACTTCATGTTTAACTAATTCGGACTTTTATTTATTTATTTATATATATTTTTTTATCCTTTTGAAGTGTTCTGGAGAGATTTATAGAGTACTAGCTGGTATACCCGTTCTTCGCACGGGTGAACTGAAAAATAAAACAATACAGATTGAAGGATAAAGAAGTTTTTATTGAGTTAATTTTTTACGTGAATTGCAAATTAAACATCAAAAAAAGCTTTATGCATATCTCAGCAGAACAACAACAACAACAAAAAACACGGTTGACAAATTTTAAGTCAGTAGATCTAATAGCTGATAAAAAGGATTTCTTTTTATTTATAACTTCCCGTAACTCTCTTGAGGGTAGATTTTTGAAAATACCTTCCTAAGCTGATCTCTGCTCAGCAAAAATAACACATTGTTACAAATTTTGTGTAATGAACGCTTAAAAAAGTGTAAATAATTTATATCTGAAAGTGTAAATCAGTGCTTCTCAAACTTTCAATACTGGCGCTACCCTTTTCAATCATAATTTTTATCGCGTCCCTCTTATACAATAATAATGTATTGAATACAATAATAATGCACTTTGACGCTAAAGCTACAAAACGATCTTAATTATAAACCGTACAAATTAGTAAGATAAGTATATTAAATTTTATATATGTAACTTTTAAGTAATACGTATTTTAATTTTTTTTCTCGAATTTTTAAATTGGAACAGATTGTAAAATGCGGTGGCTGCTTTCAAGACAAAATATAGATCTCAGCCAAATATAGAAAATGTACTCAGAGTGTTAATTTCTAATCGTAAACCTTCCTTTGAAAAACTTTCCTCTGCAAGACAAGCCCATGAAAGTCGCTAATACTTATTAAACTTGCTCTTAATTTAGTATTAATAAATTAGTTATAAAATACCTTGTGCAGCATTGATACATTAAAATTATACTGTGTGAAGTACCTGCTCTACGAACGAGTTCATTTTTTAAAAAACTAAAACATTCTGGATAAATAGCTGAATTATTAGAAGAGTAAGCCCAAATGCGCGACAATGTTTACGAAAATGTAAAATGATATTTTAAAATGAAAATGCTCATATTATAATTTGTTTTAAGCGAACTGTAATTTTAAGCCTCACGGAATTAGCATTTAGAATTAATGTTAAACAATGAAAAATAATATAAAATTCCAATGAAGAATAATAGTGTTATTTTTAATATTTAAAGCGAGAAGGCTTCAAAATGTTTTATCCCGGGGGCAGACACACACTCGATACCAGAGTTAATGGTCACGCGGGGTGATTGAGTCACGCCAATCCTTTTTTATATATATAATTATTTTATTGTACACGATACAAATCGTGATTCCAGTGAATAATTTAATTAAGAGAAAGTAAACTTACCTACTTTCAAGAACTTTTCAATTTTTCTTTGGTAACAAATAAACAGTTTTGCCAGAATTAACGATTTTGTGATCTGTGTGTCCCGCGCGACCACTTCCGGGTTAAAAGTGTATTCATTATGATCATATTTATGTTGTGTAAAACGTTTTTCATTATGCTTTAAATGTTTGAGAATACTCATAAAAATAAGTCTTGGCCAAGTAATCCTTCAAAGTGCTCTCCGTAGTTTTCCAAATATCATAAAACTCTTTGGCACGGAAAAAAGCGCAACAGAGAAATACACTACTTACAACTTCCCTAAATGAGAAACACATATAAGAGAGGGGTCATAACTAACTGTACCAATAACTTAGAAGGTCAAACAGATTACAGCTATAATGGGCAGTATTTCAAAAATAATCACAGTGATGAATATTTTATGTTCCTAAATATTTTCAATTCTGGGCCTGAGATTTGTTTTTTCTCTGAAAGAGTAGTAAAAATCACTCATCATGAGATTACAGCAAATCAAATAAAAGTATTTTTATTTGGTTTTTTGGATCAAAGATAGCTAATTAGGTATTGAAGAAGTTTTTATTTTTGAGAGAGAGAGAGATGACATATATATATCGCCTATAAATTATATTAGAGTAAAAATGCATTTTTTATTATGTCTGAAAGTATTTTGTTTTAATTCTTTCCAGAGTAAATTAATTATTTTTTAAATCTTTTATTCTCGATATGATCGAGCCCCCCTTGTAAGGGTATCGCCCCCCCCCAGAGCGGCGCTCCCCACAGTTTGAGAAACACTGGTGTAATACATTAATATTACTTTCTGTTGTATTTATTTTATATTAAAATTGTAATATTCGCAAGCAACGCCGTTTCTTAAATTATAATGGGGATTCAATGAAAAGCAAAGCGAAATGTTGGCGATAGAGTCAAGTTGGTAACTGTCTAGCTACTTTCATAGCTCGAGTTTTATTAGGCTTTGAGAGAAAAAGTAGAGATTTACGCTTTAACGGCATAATTCTTCGTGGGTACTTTTTCTACACCTCTTAAAAATACAGTGGCTGCGGTAGCCAAGTGGTCAAGGTATCGGATCGTGACTGGCCTTGTTGCGAGTTCGAGTCCCGTACCACTAAAGACCCGTCGTGTAGGGAAGCGATGCACGTTACTCTTTTATTTATTGCATTATGATTAACTGGTTTTTTTAATGCAAATATATATATATATATTTGAATCACTGCATTGAAAATTAAGGGATATTCATAAACAAAATATTCAACTTTGAGAAATTTAATCCGTTAGAGTTAATTAATTAATTAAAGATATTTCACTGTAAAATTAATTATATACACTGTTCACTTAAAATAAATACTCAAATCGTTTTCTAAGCTCTTCGTTAACATACAAAAAAAAAAAAAAAACATTTAAATTTTTTAATTATTTTTTTGGGGGAAAAAATAATCTTCGTAAGCCGCTGAAAATGCCGTCAGCTGAAACGCAATTTCTGCTATAAAACATTGCCTTCCCCGTTAAAATACTCATCATAGAACACGGGTGCCATATTCCTTGGGAAAAGGGGGTTTCAAATAATATTCTCTGTTTTTAGAATATTCAAAAAAAGGATTCTATGTTATTTTAAAGTGAATGGTATTATAAGCAAATTTAGCCTGACGTTGCACGGGCTTTTTTTTTTCCCCATGACAACCGTAATTTTGTGTTTGCGTTTGACCCCGCAATATTTTGTGTGTGAATGATTTCTAAAATTATTTCCTTAAATTTCCTTTTTTCGAAATTTGTTTTATTTTACTTTCGATTTAAGACAGGTTTCATTTCCCTCTCTCTACCCCGGCATAACACGGATTTTTTTTTGTGTAAAATTATTGATCCCTGTTCCCCTCCCCCTCACAGATAAGATATGGCTTTTTAAATTTTGATGTATGACTTATAAAAAAGGATATTGCGTTAGTTCAGTGCTTCTCAAAGTGTGGGGCGCAAGCATATCGAAAATAAAAGATTTAAAAATATAATTTACTGGAATGAATTAAAACAAAATTTTTCAGACATAATAAAATTGTTTTTTTACTCTGATAAAATTTATGGGCGATATATATATAATTTTATCTTTTTTTAAAAATAAAAACTTCTTCAATCCCTTTACTATTTTTGATAAAACCAAATAAAAATACTTTATTTGATTTTTCTGTAATTCGTAGTGATTTTTTCTATTTTTCAGAGAAAAACAAATCCCGACCCAGTGAAAATTTTAGGGGAAAAAAAAATTCCCTCCCTGTGATTTTTTGGAAATACTGCCCAAATTTTTTTTTGGGTGTAATCTGTTTTACCTTCAAGTTATTGGTACAGTTAGTTATGACCCCCTCTTATATGTGTTTTCATTTAGGGGGAAATTGTAAGTAGTGTATTTCTCTGTTGCGCTTTTTCCGTGCCAAAAAAGGTTTTTTGATATTTGGAAAACTACGGGGAGCACTTTGAAGGATTATTGGCCAAGACTTATTTTATGGTATTCTCAAACATTTAAAAGCATAAGAAAAACGTTTTTCACAACATAAATATGATCATAAAATTTCATTTTAACCCGGGAAATGGGCGCCGGGACACACAGATCACAAAAACGTTAATTTGGCAAAACTGTTTATTTTTTCCAAAAAAAAATTGAAAAGTTCTTTGAAAGTAGGTAAGTTACTTTCTTAATTAAATTATTCCCGAAAACACGATTTTATCGTGTACAAAAAAATTATATATTAAAAAATTGGCGTGACCAATCACCCCCCCGTACCATTAACTCTGGTATGGGTGTTTGCCCCGGGGTAAAACATTTTGAAGCCTTCGCTTTAAATATTAAAAATAACACTATTTTTCTTCATTGAATTTTATTTTTTTTATTGTTTTAAAATTAATTTAAATGCTAATTCCGTGAAGCTTAAAATTACAGTTCGTTTTAAAAAAAATTATAATATGAGTTCATTTTAAAATATCATTTACATTTTCGAAACATTGTCGCGTTTGGGCTTACTCTTCTGTTTAAATTTAGCTATTTATCCAGAATGTTTAGTTTTTAAAAAAAATCGTTCGAAGAAAACAGGTACTTCAAAACAGCATAATTTTAATGTATCAGTGCTGCACAAGGTATTTTTATAACTAATTTATTAATACTAAATCGAACAAGTTTAAGTATTAGCGACTTCCATGGGCTTCTTGCAGAGGAAAGTTTTCAAAGGAAGGTTTACGATTAGAAATTAACACTCTGAGTACATTTTTTATATTTGGCTGAGATCTATATTTTGTCTTGAAAGCAGCCACCCATTTTACAATCTGTTCCAATTTAAAAAATTTGAGAAAAAAAAATTAAAATACGTATTACTTAAAAAGTTACATATATAAAATTTAATATATTTATCTTACTAATTTGTACGGTCTATAATTAAGATCGTTTTGTAGCTTTAGCGTCAAAGTGCATTATTATTGTATTCAATACATTATTATTGTATAAGGGGGGCGATAAAAATTATGATTGAAAAGGGGGGCGCCAGTATTGAAAGTTTGAGAAGCACTGCATTAGTTAAAAAATTATTAATGTGAAGCAATAAAAAGAAAACGATTCTGATGCTAAGAGCAAAACACACGCACACAAAAAACTTTCACCATTTTTTTAGTAATAGTTTCTAAGAAACTAAAATAATAAAATAAATTTTAGATTTTCATGAATCAATCAATCGTTACATATAGTTAAACATAGTAGCTTAAAAATGTCTCTAAATTGTATTTTGATTCAAAATAATAGACGATGTACTTTTTAATTAACAAATAATTAATTTAGTCATGAAATAATAGAAATAATCCTTTTAAAAAAACATTTATATATAAATAAAATCCATTTTCTATAAGTAATAAATAAAAGAAAAATTTACAGATAGCTATTGAAACGACTGCTTTTAGCTTAATAAAATATTTTATTTTATATAATATTATATATAAAACATATATATATATATATATATATATATTTATTATATATATATTTTATATATATTCAAATATATATATATATATTTATATATATGTAAGTTATAAGAAAACAGTATGGAGTAAAGCCAAGATATATATTTACATGTACTGAAAAAAGCATTCAGAAAGAAAAAAATAAGTATTTTGATAAAAACATTTTGATATTTTATTTTAATTTCATAGTTTTTCATTCCACTGTGTTTAGTAAATTATTTAAACACGTATCGGTCGAAAAAAAAGTATATTATACAAAACTAATATATTCATTATTTTATTTAAGGAATAAATTAAAAGCGAGCACGCACTGAGGCATGGCTTAGACAAAACAAAGGGGAAGGCTTTGCTTCACACAAAAATATAGATGTATGCTGTCGCGTCCTTTTTTCAGATGGCAGAATTTTTTCCTACTTAATTGGCAATTATCGTTATATTTTGGACACTTTACACAATATCTTTATAAATTATAGCCTATGTGTTATTCTAATGTATAAGCTATGTTATTGTAAAGTTTCATTAAAATCCATTCGGTTGTTTTTGCATGAAGAGCAACAAACATCCTTACAAACTTTCACGTTTATAATATTAGTAAGGTAACAACTGGCGTTTTTAGTGAAATTTTGATGAAAAATTGCAGTTATACAAAATTCTAATAAATGTATTCAAATACACTGCTGGCCACCGTAAATGCAACACCCTGAAGGAAGCATGGAAATAACATGAAATTTACAACATGCTTTAGCGGAGGTAAAATATGCAAATGATTCGAGTTTCAGATTTCGACGATTTTATTTCGGCAATTGTGTTTTTCTTGTGGTTTTCAAAAAAAAAAACTATCAGTTATGTCTCGTGGAAAACAGCGATCAGATTTTGATCAAGAATCCGAGTTCGACAGAGGAAGGATAGTGGCCTACCGAGATTGTGGATTATCTTTCAGGGAAATCGGTAGTCGTGTTGGACGAAACCAAACAACTGTAATGCGGATATGTGACCGTTGGATGCAGGAGGGTACGACGGACCGACGTGACCGATCACATCCACCTCACTGCACCACTTCACGTGAGGACAGGCAAATTGTGTGCATGGCAGTGACGGATCGCTCAGTCACATCATGAACCATAGCACAGCACATTGAGTCTGTAACGCATCATTCAGAGTTTGCGCGTACCATTCGACGCCGTTTACAGCAGAGTGGTCTGTCCGTAAGACGTCCATTGCTTGGTCTACCCTTGACGCAGAACCACAGACGTCTCCGCCACCAATGGTGCGATGAAAAATTATGTGGGTGGCAGAATGGAATGAAGTTGTCTTTGCTGACGAGTCACGCATATCTGCAACACCACGACGGTCAGATTCGAGTCTGGAGACACCGTGGAGAGAGGATGCTGAACAGCTGCGTCATGCACCGGTATTATGGTATGGAGTGGTATTGGATATCACTCTCGCACTCCTCTAGTGGCATTGCCGGTACTTTAAACAGCCAGCGCTACATCTCTGAGGTGTTGGAGCCAGTTGTCCTTCCTTACCTTCAGGGCTTGGCCACAGCCATATTTCAACAGGATAATGCGCGACCACACATGGCACGCATTTTCCAAAGGTTCTTCGTCAATCGCCAGATTGAATTGCTTCCCTGGCCGGCTCGCTCTCCGGATCTTTCGTCGATAGAAAACATGTGGTCCATGGTTGCTCAACGATTGACCCAGATTACACCCCCAGCTGCCACACCAGATCAACTTTGGCAACGTGTGGAAGCTGCTTTGTCTGCTGTACCCCAAGAACACATCAAAGTCTCTTTGAATCAATGCCGAGGTGTGTGGCAGTGGTGATCTCCAACAATGGCGGCTACTTTGGCTACTGATTCTGGCAGGAACCACACTTCACAGACGTCTATAAATTTAATCATTTGATACTTGTTCAACATGTTATCTACAAAATAAATTTTGTTGTGCTATCTCTTGTCTTTCTTGGTGTTGCATTTACGGTGGCCAGCAGTGCAATATTTATACAGTACGTGAATAGCATCTTTATATATGTTAGGAATTAAAAGATTTATAATACTTCTAAAAGTTTTTTAAATATGCCAAATTTTATGCAAAACACGATTTTTTAAAAAATTAATGATTGTTTTTTCATGAAAATCAATAAAGATACATAAATATATGCACAGAGATTAGATTTTGATTCATAACACAGATAGAACTAAATAAAACATGTTCTGAAAATTTCGATTCAATATCTTAAAAATATTTTGTGTAGGGATCTATTTCCGGTTTTGTTAACTCCATTTCCGGTATACTAATTATGCTATAACTTTGCTTCTAAATATCGAAAAATAAAAATAAAGTGTTTTTGAAATCTTAAATGTATGGGCTATAAAATGAAAACAAAAGAAATTTCAAACATTTTCACCAAAACGGCGAATTTTGAGTAGTCACATACCTTAATTAATGCTTTGTGTGTGTGATTTCTAACATTAGCTATTATCCATCTACGCCGTTGGGTATTTCATGATGGTGTGTAAGATTATATATCATTTTTAAGGTATTAAGATCTAAGTACTATCTTTAGACTTTTGAGTGAATTCAAAATATTCTTATAGCCCTCACTTTGACTTAAAGCGACTGGACTCTTGGTTTACTGAATGCTTTCAACTGTCTGAATGTCCCTTGGGAGTAGATTTATGCACAAATCGGATATAGTGGATCTGTACTTAAAAAAAGAAACGTCCCTGTAAAATTTCTAGTTCGTAGATCTCATTATTTAAAACAGGAAATTTTGATTTATTATGCTCCCGTACCCCCTACCTCCGCCTGGGAATTGGATTGTGTAAAAATTGCTCTTAGCGGATTTGTGTTCAACAAAAGAAACATACCTATCAAATTTCACGTCTGTTGATCTGATTTTTTTTAAAAGGATTTTTTATTGACGACGCCCTCTACAATTCCGCTTGAGAGTCGGTTTCTGTAAAATTCGTTTTTAGCGTACCCTTACTCAACAAAAGAAACATGTCTGCCAAATTTTTGTCTGTAATCAAAATTAATGTAAGTTCAATTGTTCAAAAACGGGATTGTTTTTTTATTTTTTATTTTTTTTTTATTTATAATGCCCCCGCCACTCTTCTTGCAAGTGGATTTCCAAGAAACTCTTTCTTGGCGGATCTTTATTTATCAAAAGAAACATGTCTGCTGAATTTCAACTCTGAATAGTTCAAAAACGGAAATGTTTGTCTATAACATCCCCTTAACCTTCTTAGGAGTTGAATTTCGAAAAACTCAGTAATTGACTTCTACTCAAAAAAAAAAGAAACATGCCTGTCAAATTTCAAGTCTGTGTGTCAAATAGTTTCGGACACTTCGTGATGAGTGAGTCCCTTTTCTCCTTAGCCTCCGTATTATCATACAGTTGTTGCTAATGCCACCTGTCTGACGGACATACTAATATAATGGAAATTATTATTTATGTATTTATATTCGAATAATACAAATATTTTTTAAAATCATGAAGTCTTCATTTAAGATAAGAATTTCCTCTAGCAGTACATTTTTTTTTCTTACACTTGTGTACATCTCATGCAATTTTTGTAATCAGTAATTCTTCAAATACAACAACAATCCTCGTACCGATCGCTTAACCATCACCAGTAATCTCTTATAGAATATGTTCTCTCGATCTTAAGTTTAGTTTTACAATATAGCAGGTTTTAGAAAGAAACAATCAAATAGTGGAATTCATTAACCAATAGGATTTTCATTTCATCTCCAGATTCCTTTTTCCAACTGCTACGCAAGTCTTTTTAACACATACGAATTATTCATTTTATTACACTGCTAGAAAAAATAATCAAAAATATGTAATTCTATTCAGACAATGCCTTCAGAAACCGTTTGGTATAGTTTCCATTTGCATCATTCTATATTCAGAAAATAATAGTTGAGAATTATTTTTAAAAAAATGTTCCAAAATTTGTTTACTTTTCCAATTAAAAATATAACAAAAAAAAAAAAATTGAGATTTACATTTGTATCGATAAGAACGAACGCTTGAAAAGTATAACGTGTAATATACATGGTTTGTAAATGAGTATATAATAACAATAATAATAAATAAGTATGATATTGCAAAGGTTGCTTACAGAGGTTTTTTTTTTTTTTTTTAAAAAAAACATTTGAAAAATTAGCAATAATGCAATAGCAAATGCGAATAATATGTAAAAAAAAAAAAATAACGCAATTTGCTTAAGGCTACACTGTACCCTTTTTCAAAAATTTTTTTTGGAGACAGTTACAGTAAAAATAATTGATGTTTTATATTTAGATTATATTATTAAGCTGATTCTGTAAGTAAAAAGTCAGCTTGACCAGCCATTTCTTAACAATTTTAAAAATTTAAGAATTTTTGAAGTTTTTTCACAAACTCTTATAAAATACTCAATTTTTAAAAATTTTTTAGTCATTTAAGTATTTATGTTTTCTTTTTTTATTGGGAAACAAAAGTTAGTATGGATTCGAAAATCTATTCCCTTGTTGATTTTTAATAATTATTTTTTAGAAAAACATGGAAAAAACATGAAAATTTTTAAAATATCTTTAGAATTTTTTAGAAAAATAACTATAGATCTCAGCCCTTAATCCATACTAACTTTTATAGAACATACGTTTGGGAGTATATACAAAAAAATTCAAGGCTCTATCTTGAACAGGAAAAAAACCTTAGGGATTAGAAAACACTTTACCTTCAAAATTGAAAGTCGGAGAAAACTCATTTAAAGTTTGTGAAGTCATAAAACAAAAACTTATAATACCCGTAAAGCTCTAATTTTTCAATATGTTATTTTCCAATGTATGTTCTGCATTAAAACACTATTTGAATTAAATATGACTAAAAATAATATTTTTAAATTTCAAAATATATTTTTGCATAATATTGATAGCATTTGTTAAAATGATAGTTTATTCAGCTTAATCTGAACCTAATATTTCCACAAAAGTTTTGTAACACAAAGCATTTATGTACAAAATAATAATGATACTAACTTAAGCTAAAAATAGTCAGGTTTGCACATAAAATGTAATTTTTTTCAGTTTTAAATTGGGCAGTTTAGGAAGCTTTAGATCTTGTCCTACGACTTTAAAATACTATAATATAGTACTACAATATGTTTAGTATAATGTCAGGGTCGGCTCTAGCATTTTTGCAGCCCCAGACAAAAATGGAAAATGCCGCCCCTCTTGCGCAAAGCAAAAAATTATAATTTAAAAAGATAAAATTGTTCCCATAGACACAGACCTATGTATATATTTTTAAAATTATATAATATATATATATATATATATATATATATATATATATATATATATATATATATAAAACACTGGTGTGCAAAACTTAACAACAGGTGGGTTTATTGCCATAACTTCACGAAAAATCATCTGAGGACATGAAATTCTGAATGAGGGAGAGTATTATGTACGTAAGGATGACGAAAGCATCGGGGCACAACGCATACGGTATGGAATCAAACAAAAACAAGCTTTATTGAACGCATAGTATCGTGACTCATGATTGTCTATTAAACGGGAAAAAACAACAAGCAGATGTTCCTTAATATGGTATATGCCCTCCCTTACAACAATGGTTGCTTTGCACCGTCTCCGCATACTCGAACCAGCTGGTGCAACATTTTTGAGGTAGAGTGCCCATTCCTCAATCAACATTGTTTGAGTTGTTGGTTGTACTCCGGATGATGTGAGGTTGGAAAAACTTCTCCCCAAGCACCCCACACATGTTCGATGGGATTTAAATCTGGGGCACGCTGGCCAATCCATTCGAGTGATATCTTCACTTTCCAGCAGCTCCTCAACAGCAAAGGTGCGATGGCGGGGCATTGTCATCCATAAAGATGGTCGGGCCAATGGCACCTCGGAAAAAAATGCAGATGGGGAAGAAGTACCCCCCACAATAGCGATCCCCGGTTACAGACCCTCTGTCGAAAATGGAAGCTCATTTCCGCCGTTCAGCATAATGCCAACCCAGACAAGAACCCAGGAAACCCCCGTAACGATGTCTTTCCCTTTATGTTACTGGGATAAAACCGGGTCCCGATCTCTCTCCAAATCAAAAAGCGTTGAGAATCGCTTCGGTACTGAACCGACTCTCATCCGTAAAAGAACACGACTCCATTGATCAGTTGTCCCGTTTTTGTGCCCCTCTGTCCCACTGTAAACGGTGGCTTGTGGCCATCTTTCAACGGGAGGCAGGTTCAGGGGCGGGGGTGAACAGGCCCCTTGGAAGGCGTTTTGGCCCCAGTAAACCGCTACACTTGTCGACCTGTTGCTGTACAGAGTTTCTGAGCAATGGCGCTTGCTGACTGCTGTCGAACATTTTTCGCCTGCAGGATGATATATCGGTCATCCCCTGCTGTTGTCGTCCTCGGGCGGCCACACCAACCTTTCTAACAGCTGTACCGTGGTTTGGAACATTTCCCAAGCGCGTGAAACGACACTTTGTTGATTCCGAACTCTGCAGCTACACTGGTGACAGTACGCCCCTCCTCCAGTTTTCCGATCATTCTTCCAGGGTGAAGTCGTCCAGGTGATTTCTTCTAGCCATATTTCACGAACGACTCACTGGCACTTGCAGAGATATGGTGAATTGCGTCTCCGTCCTTCATTCATTCTACTGTTGAGCAGCGCACGCCGACATCACGCGTTTTGCGTACGCTCACATCGCTTCTGACATTTTGTTCTGATATTTGCATACGCATGACGTTTCTACGACTTACGTGTTCCCTCTACGATCTCCAGACCTCCTTTCTGCAATTTCATGGCTATCTGCTAAATTTTACTTTTGTTGCTTAAGTTTTGCACACCAGTATATATATTATATATATATATAAATAATATATATATAAATATATATATATATATATATATATATATATATATATATATATATATATATATATATATAAATCATTTTGTCAAATACAAAATAATTAGAAATTAAGGACATAATTACTTGTTATTAATTCAGACTAGTAAAACGTAAGAGAAGGAATTGCTCATTTTACATCCCAATTTCTTTAAAAGAGTCTACGGGATGATGGGGATCACAAACGCTTACTTTACATTATAATAACAACACTCAAGACTAAAATAAAACATCTCCCCTTTTACCTCTATCTACAAAAATTTTATTGCCCTGTCCCCTTTTGGATAGCTAACACTGGACGTCGTATGGGTGAAAGAAATGTCCTTAATTTTCCCACTCTGGATGGGGAGAAAGTTACTAGTGAAAAATTGTTAAAACTTATCAAATTTCACGTTTGATTATATAATCCCGCATCAAGCCTTAAGTTTCAAACCAAAAAATAAACTGGCATTAAACATGCAGAATATAAAATAAGGAAAATGAATAAATGACATACCAAATTCACACCTAACATTATTTCAGAAAATATATCAAATTTTTTGTAACAAAAAAAAATTAATCTAAATGCCGCCTTTAGAATTCGCCGCCCCGGGCAAGGGTCCGGTTTGTCCGGCCCTAGAGCCGCCCCTGATAATGTAGTTTGGTACATAAAAGAAATATTCTTTTCTTTCATACGAAATTTTGAAACCTAATTGCAGAATCGCAGAGGACCGATTTTAGATACATCATTTTCAGCAGTATTCCATCTCTTCGAAATATTTTCACAGAACCTGAGAACGCATTTGCATGGCATTTTTTCTACTGGAAAAAATTATGACAAAAACTTTTTAAATTATATAAACTATTTTAAAGCAGAAATTGGCCATGAAATTAATCAATTAATTAATTATGAGAACCCCAGAAAAACTCAAAACATAATCAAGCAGAAATGATTTTAGTAGTGAAAATTAGAATTAATAACCATTTCAAACTAAAAGCTCAAAACTATTTTTAATTAATTCAATTTAAGACTGGAAAAATGCTTTAAAATGAAACCGAAACCAAAACCATAGCTCATAAAATTTCGAATATCTTAAAAACTTATTCGCTAACAGATATGATATTTCGTGGCAATCTTCTCAATGATAAGGGCCACTAGAAAATGCAAAAAAAAAAAATTTTCCATAAAAATAAAATTTTTAGGGTACTGTGTAGCCTTAAACGAAAAACATTTTTAATTGTTAATATTTAACATCTCTATTTGCTTTAATAACGTCATATACAGGATTTGGCATAGTATGCACTAATTTTTGTTCATTAATGTTTGTTGAAAATTACACAATCAAATTTCCCGTTTTTTACACTTCAGTTTGTTGTTTCTACACCACATTACACATGCTCCACACAGTAAGGTACACAGACCTCTTTAAGTTGGGAAAAAACATTCTAAAAACACGTAAATGAAAGCGCCGAGGTGTAATATCTATGGCAAAAATTAAAAATCTGTTGGTCTGTGAGCGGGGAAGGGAGTTTAACTCCTATATCTCCTCCTTGTGTACGCGTCACCGGTTCTACATATTCTAACTGGTTTAAATCTGGTAAATTGAGAGGTCAAAGAAACCGATGGATTTTTTTGAGGCAAGCAATGGTAACTGTAGACGTGTGGCAAGATACAGAGTCTTGTTGAAAGTTAAAGATAACTTAAAATATATACTTGTATTTTCCGATGTGATGGAATTATAAACTACTCAAGCACCTTTTGTAGACTTTGGAATTTATTCTTCCTATCAAAATACATTATTTCTAAATTTTGTAATGGCCTTCCCCCTGGCAAAGTCTCCTCCTCATCTAATCGACCTAAATCTGTGGAAGGTAAAGATTGATGGACCCAGACTAACCATGATAAATTCAATTTATTATGACCAAAGATAATATTCTAAGACAAGCAAATTACAAAGAGAAACTCTAGAGTGATATAACAAGAGCTCAAACCCTATGTGAATAAGCGCACGAAATCTGAATATCTTAACCTTACTCAATGTTATCTTAAAAATCCTAACTTCCTTAATTTATTCTAATAGTTAAAGTCCGATCTTTAGGCACGCGGCGAAATTCGGATCCTTACCGTAACAGCACTGCTTTCAGCAACTCAGCTTCTTTTCCTTCTAATCTACGATTATTAAACTTCAACTATATATACACTAGCTAATCTGCATATCAAAGTTTCTTCTTGAGAGGGATGGCTGTGAAATAACCCGATTTCTGACCGAAAGATTCCCCAAGAGAATTAGTAGAAATTATCGTAAAGCCTCCGTCACAATCTTTAGCACTCCCCCCTCATAATTAATTATGATAAAGTTATTAAACTTGAGAAAGCCTTTCAAGAAATCTGTAACAAAATTTTTTTTTTATTGCAATGCCAAATACGGATATATACCCTGAAGCTCGCTGGAAACGCAAAAATATGGAGATTCACCGCTAAAAAGTGTATTATTTCGACCCTGAATACTCCAATACAATCTGTCTGCACTACCACACTCTGACTCATTTTTGCTTTGCAAGTAAATAGTGTATTTGTCTTGGACAAACGTGATTGAAAATCACGTTCACATAGTCGTTCTATTGTAGTAGACATCTTCCTTATTCTTCTTAATCTCTACTTATAAAATCTCAGACTCTGCTAACATTTTATTATTTTTTTTATTTTATTTTTTATCACGATACGTTTCAACAATCTGTCTCGTCTTAATGTCGTGATTCATTTGCACGAATACTTTTAAAATTTGATTTTTAGAATAAACTCTTAAAATTTTACTCACGACTCCTTGACATTTTTATTTCTTTCTGCAACCTTCGATTTGCCAAGCCCCTCATTGCTTAGGTTTACAAACGCCTTCTTAACAAAATGTAGTATCTCTTCCGCGTGTCCCATTTTTCAATTTATACTATTAGTTCACACTCTCCCTATATATATACATAGATATCTTGTTCAATTTTTCAATCGCTAATAAGTTACTTTTTATTCATCCACTCAAGTTCAAATACATTTTTTTTAACTTGTAGTGGATGACACTTGATGTTAATACAGTGTTTTAAAATATTAATTCATTAATTAAGTTTATGAATAAATAGTAACAAAAATAATTGTCCAACACCATATATAAAAAGAAAAAGGGCTCGTTGTGTCCCTGTAGTGTAATAGATAGCGCGCTGGATTTCTAATCCAAAGGTCGTGGGTTCGAATCCACCTGAGCGGGCTTAAATTCTGAGAATGTGTGTGTGCTTCCTTTTTACTATGTTTTTTTTTATAGCGCGCTGGACTTCTAATCCAAAGGTCGTGGGTTCGAATCCACTTGAGCGGTCTTAAATTCTGAGAATGTGCTTTCTTTTTACTATGTTTTTTTTTTGGGGGGTGGGTGGAATAATAAAATTTAATCAATGAATAAATAGTAACAAACAAAAATAATAGTCCAACACCATATACAGAAAGGAAAAAGGAAAATTGTAAGGAAAATCCCTTTCTATTTTGCCACTTTATATTGGGATTCTCTCATATGTATATACATATTTATATTAATTGTAATTATTTAATAAAAAGTAACTAAAATAAAATTTTTCTTTGTTGACCTAAGAAGGAACTGACTTAATTTTTTTTTATTACTTCTTATAATTCCCATTTAACTAGGGTACTTTCAAACAAACTTTTATAGACTACTAGTTTATTATTGCAAATTAATTTATCAAAAGTAATGATAAAATTTAACAGATATTTTCTAATGTTTTGAATTGGAGGCGTATTTTTAAAATTTCTTTCATTTCTGCAGATTTTTTTATTACAAAAACTATTTCATTGAAAATGGAAAAGGTATTTTTTTTATCAAATTAGGTTTTATTCAATGTAAATGTAACCATGGTAGACTAGTGGTCATGGTCACGAACTCGAGGCCTTCGCTGTTCAGTTGCGGGTTCGAATCCTGTTGCCACTGAAGACGTCCATTTAGATGGGCTAAATCTATCACGGCTAAATGTCCTCTCGTTGGCGGAGTGTGGAAGTTAAAGAATGGGTTACCAGAGCTCTGATGTTCTCCTCATCACTTGATTGTGCTTCAAAATATCGATATGCTTTGCCAATGGCCCTAGCGTTGCTTTGGAGTATGACCAGGGCCACTTTTCTGCTTAGGCACGTGCCTAGGGCACAAAGAATTGGAGGGTGAAAAAAGAGAAGAAAATTAAAAATTACAGCAACGTGTTACCTTCTAGCGAATCGTGAGAGAAAAATTTTTGCCCTCAAGAGAGTAAAGACTGAAATGAGATATACTATGGAAAATGAAAAAGCTTTGTGATATGACCCCCCTTTGGTGACCATATCTTTGATTGTCAGCGTGAGCTGGAGGTGTGGGGGATCCTCAAAATGAACAGACATTTTAAATTCTTAATATGACTTTATTAAGAATATAACTTAAACGCCTAACAATTTAGATAAATTTATATAAGCGAGAATCTATAATGAACCACACACACACACAAACACACAGTGATAGTTAAACCGAATCGTGTAATTTAGACCACTTTATCTAAATAAATATATTATCCGCCTACTCTCACTTCTGATAATATTAAAAGTCCTAATATCAAATAATCAGTCCTACCATAATCCAAACTAAGATTCAATCACTGTACGGAAACGTCTGGGCGCGCGTGCAATGGTATGCACCTTGTAGCAATGGTTGGGTATCCCGGTAACTTTACGATAGGCTGTCAATTCACGTTCGTATCTCTTCCAAACATAACTTTCCCTAAATTACCATCCTTCTTACTGAAATTTCTGTTCTTTTAAAAGCTATTTATTTGCATTTATTATTCGTATTTCGCTTCTTGGATTTTGGTTGGAAAAGAGTTGCCATTAATCTTGGCCGTCAAAGAACCCAGAGGTTATGTTAAAGAAAAGACGCGTGAGCCCGTACAGCTTGTTTGATGTTGCTATGCACTCAAAATGATATTGCAATGGAGATTGATTACAATGCAGTTATTAATGATTTTCTCAAAAACAAATAATGTAAAAAATTTTTTAAAGTCAATTCCTACTTAGATCAACAAAAAAAACAACAACTTTATTTTAGCTACTTTTTATTAAATAGTTACAATTAATATAAATATGTATATACATAGGAACAGAGTCACCACATTAAGTGGTAATTAATTTTTATTAATAATCATCAAAGTATTGTATTGTCATCCAAAACAATCGTGTATATAAAAATTTCAGTTCAACTGAATGCTTTAAAAGCGTGAGAAAAAAAAACTTTTCAAGCTTCACACAAGTCGCCAAAAATGATGCCAACGTGGCTGTATTTGTAATTCTTTAAATAATTAGTTTTAATCAATTAATTTTTATTAATTATAATTAAATTATTGTATTGTCATCCAAAATAATCTTGTATATAAATTTCAGCTCAATTGAGAGCTTTAAAATGTATTTTATTAACGATTGAAAATCCCGCCAAGATAAATAAACAAACAAACAAACAAATAAATAAATATATAGAGAGATTGTGAGCTAATAGTAGGAATTGAAAAATCATTCGTTTTTTGAAGAAAATCTTCGTTGTACAAGTACAATGAAAGTGACTCAACAAAGAATGAGGATGTCAAAAAGTAAAAATTAATGAAAGCGATAAGCAATGAAAAAGAGGATAATTAACAAGTTGAAAACAGTTCATATAATAATGGATACTCTATACTGTAATTGAAATATTTCATTAATTTACTGTACTAAAATTTACGAAAAGGTCCAGGATGTCGTAAAGTAAGAAACGAACAAGAGTGGCCAAACCATACCACTATTCTTTCCTTACGATTGTCAGTCCATAACACGGCGGGTCCATAAGTGAGGGTAGGGAAAGACTATTTAAACAGCAAAAACAAAGAAAGGAGAAAGGGAAAAGAGGAAGAAAGTTTAGGGAAAATCCCTCTCGAAACAAAAGGAAAAATAAAGAGGAAGGGCAGTGCTTTGAAAATGGGATGGGGGACGTAGCTTTTGAAGTGCCTAGGGAGTCGGGGAGGCATTGCTGCCCTACACGGTGGGTGTTTAGTGGTTCTGGGCTCGAACTCGTGACAAGGAAAGACACGATCCGATACCTATACCACTCGGCTACCGCGACCACAAAATTTTATAGCAGTTTAGGATAAAATGATGTAAATACTACAATAAATTCAATAATGAAAAGAGTTATTCAATAAGAGATATATTTAAAATAATTTATACTTATTGTAGTTGCTAAATACGAGTAATAATTTTTTTAAAGAAATTTTTGTTACCTTGTCCTAAAGAAAAAAAAGTTATTGAAATATATATGACATAACATGAGTTAAGAATGCACCAACCCTTTTTTTTTACACGGTCTTTTTTCAGACGATTTTGATACAACACGGTTCACCAATATACCTTTTTACACGAATTTTTTGCTCTAGTACGAATCTCCATAATTTTTTAAATTCTTATTTTGACAGTGTACTCAAAAGACTGTCGGTTTATGCCCAAACATATGTGAATGACTTGGTCTACTTCATCGCCAGGTCCGATCCTAGAGTGTCGGCTGGCCGCGTGCAAAGACCTAATGTACCCCTCCCCCACATTAGAGAATTTTTATTTTGACTAATGATTAACGTTGACGTTATAAATTCATCTACCTGTATAACAGTAAAAAGTAAAATATTAATAAAATTGCAGATAGACACAAAAATAACTTCGTTCCTCTATTTTGTTTGTCTAAAAATTGTAAGGTTATTAATTGAAAACTTCCCCCAATGCATCCAATATGCATCCAGTTCTCAATATGCTTCCCCGCAATGCACAATGAATTTAAATACTATGTCTTAGATAATATTAACCATATTAGATATTTTTGTGGAGGCCCTGTGGCCAAGTGGTAGCGTATCGCGCTTCCACAACACAAGTCAGGGGCTCTATCCCCGTGCTGGGCAAGGTCGACTCATCCCTTCAATGGGTCGATAAATGAATACCAAGCTTGTGCTTGGGGACTAAACACTGAAGGTTTCGCTTCAGACTGACCACCAGATCGGGACATCTGCACATGCACCTCCGCACCCAATGGTCACGTATGCCGAAATCGGTACAGTAGACCTTGACTCGTATGGGCTGCTGCGCCACTGAGTTTAGTTTAGATATTTTCGTGCATAAGTTTCGCAAAAATAATTTTGTAGACACTTTTGTTACATCAATCCAAAGTACGACTAATAAGCAACAAAGAAGGAAAAAAAACTGCTTTCTTACGGTATTGCGGAATTCTGCTAACAATGCTTTTTCCAGGAATATCTATACGAAAATTATTAAAACTCAACACACACAAGGAAACAGGTTTTCAATTCCATACTAAAAAGGAAGTTTAATTTGGAAATTAATTCTAAGAATATAATGCCGTCGGGCCTCCATTTTATGAACCTCTATCTGGCCAATTTCTTTATTTCAGAACTTTTTCCTGGAACCAAGAACATTTTATGATTTTTTTCGTAGAATAACCTCCAAATAGAAAAAGTAGAATAACCTCCAAATGCATTTTTCATTTATGTAACTTTTTCTCTTGGGATTCGATTTTTTTCTCCCCATTTTTGAAATATTTCTGGACCTTCGTGTGATGAAATGTGCAAGTAAAATCATTTGAAATGATTAGAGACTTGAATTGTGTAAAAAAAAAATACGCCTGAGAAAACATTTTTTTTTAAAACCAAAAAAACTCAAACAAAATTAATAGACTTTACCAGTAATTAAATTTAAGTACACGCATTCTTAAAATTTCTGGTCATATAAAATACGTATGTTTAAAATTACTTGTAGAGGCTTAAAATTAGAAAGTGTTATTAAAATTCGTTAATTTTAATACACAAAAGTACTTTTTTAAAGTTGGAAATATACTGAGTATTTCTAGACAACGTTTTTCACCTCCTGCTTTCCTATCCAAATTCTTTTTGATAGATAAGCAATGGCTCACAGAAGGGGGGTGTCCTAGGGGTCTGGACCCCACCCCAAATCCCTTGATTTTTTTTTCCGATTGATTATAATTCTAAGTATATAGTACGTAAAATTTAATTAAGTATTTGTTATCAATGATTAATTTTATTAATTAATGCTAATTATTTATTCAATAATTAGTTTTTTACTGTTTTTTGTTCCCGAAAATCGACAAAATCAAAAGGAACGATACAAGAATGGTAGACTTTCGACCCTGGACACCCCCCTTGAAAAATTCCTGTGTGCCCTACTGTAGATAAGATATGAAAAATAAATAGATATTAATGTATAAAAAGAAGGTGTGTGAACAGTTAATTTTTTAATGTATAGTTATGAATTTAACATTTGTTATAAATGGTTTTTAAAATATATTGAAAGATAAATCTCCATTTAACGAAACTTTCCAAATGAACTTTTTTTCAGGTTAAGCGGCGAGTGTAGTTAAGTGAAATTTTTCTCATATTTCAATGTGTATCGGAAATAATAACATAAATTTGTAAGACAAGAAAAGGAATGTGTTTGAAAACAGAATTACACAAACGATTTGTGAAAAAATTGCTTCAGTGATTATTTTCTTAGGAAAGTTACATTTTCTTGTTAAAGACTCAAATCGAAAATGATTATCACCCTGATGAGTATTCTTACATAGCAATTTTAAAAAAAAATTGTACCAAAGATATGAGCAGAAAGAAATTTATTACATACCTATCAAACAAAAAAATTGAATTAAATACGCTAAAACAAATAAAAAAGATATCTCTACAAATATAAAACTGAAGATCTATCAAATCCTTCCTCAAAAAAATTAAAACTCCTTTCTATATTCCATCTTTAGTCTTAACCCCATGGGCATTGTTTATGATACCCAAGAAAATGTAAATGTACTTGTTGATTCACTGGAGGACATTCCAAAACATTTGCGTGAATTTAAAAAACTCTGCTCCCATTTGGGCGGCAATTCTGAAAGACTATCTATGCGGCCCTTTTTACAAAACTTTCTTTTTCCCCTTTTCCACCGATTCAACCAACACTGCATCCCGTTGTCCTCACCATTTGATTATGGTTTTGAATAGTTTGTTTATTTTACTAAAACTGCGCATGCGCTCTGAAACCGACTATATCTGTCAATCGTTTCTTAACCACACCCCCGTTGCTATAGTAACGAAGGGCTACCTTTTTACAAATATTATCGTCTTTGACGTCATCTGAGTTGTAAACAACGCCATCTGTTGGATAAAGGAGGTTTTTAAAATTCGGACGACTCACTTAAGAGTAGACATTGATGGACTTGTGACGGGCTCACGCGTCTTTTCTTTAACATGTCCTTTGGGTACTTTTGAGGCCAAGATTAATGGCAACTCTTTTCCAACCAAAACCCAAGAAGTGAAATGTGAAGATAAATGCAAATTAGATAGGTTTTAAATAACAGAAGTTTCAGTAAGTGGAATGGCAATTTGGGGAATGTTATGTGAGAGATTGATACAATTGTGAAGTGACAGCCAACTGAGGTTATCCCGAAGATAGAGCCATTAGGTCAAGGTGCATACCCTTGCACTCGAGTAAAGACGCAACTTCTTTAGTATCGGATCAACGATTGGATTAAGGTAGGATTGACTATTTAATATTAGGACTTGCGTTATTATTGGAATTGAGATTAGGCGGGTTAGATATTGATAGTGGTCCGAGTTACTTCTTTCAGTACTACTTGTATTGTGTGTTTGTTCATCGTAGATTCTCACATATATATTATTATCTAATCTACTAAAAGTTTAAGTTTAAATTCTTAATAAAGTCATATTAAGAACATGAACACGTCTGATCCTTTTGTTAATCCTACACCTTTAGCTCACGCAGATAATCTAAGAGAAGGACACCCTAGGGGGGCACTTTCACAGACTATGAGGACCAACACACAGTACACTAACATTCTGTTTTACCGAAACTATGCTATGCTATCGGGAAATTGGGACTTATTTTGATTTTTCAATAACTATATTTCAAATTCAGCATATTTATTCGACTAATTATAAGACTTATTTTTAGAAATACGAAAAAATTTTACTTGATTGAGAGAATTATAGGCGGTCAGAGGCCGCCCGCGTGTGACACACGCGCTGCACACTTGCTAGGATCGGCACTGTTCATAGCTTGTTTACTTTGCATTCTAGAGTTTAGTGGATTACCCGCGCGAATTTTATACTCCCTTTTTTGTTTTATTTTGTTACACTTTAAACCTAAGCACAGCATTTTGTTCTTCAGTATAATTGTATTTTGAGTTAAACTAAAGTTCGTATAGGGAGCAATATTTCAATATTCTAAAAGTTGATATTCAAAATAAATTTTGTTCATCAATTTGAAGGTGAATGTTCCAATATAATTTGTATTGATGTTAATTTTTTACTATCGAAAAGCTAACAACAAACAACTTTATAAGCACGAAAACGCTTAAGACGAAATATCTGTTAACACGAAATAATTCAACTGTCCCGACAAACTACTATGTATTTTCATGTATTTTTTCTCTTAACGAAAAAATAAAAATCGCTTAACACGAACAGATTTCTTTTCTGGAAATGAACAAATATGGAAAACACCAGCCGGATTGGGCTGCCCTACTGTATCATAGGAAGAACTAAAATGAAATGAATAATGCAGCTCCTGTTCCCACGTCATCCGAAAAGTGGAACATCAAGAAAGTATGCGCAGTTCTTTAGTTACACATTCCATAGATAAAATGAATAAGAAAATGGATGGCTTCGAACAATTTGCTGGCAGTTTGATGCTAAAAAAAAGACAATGAAAAAAAAAATCAGATTTTTTTTTTCAAGGACTCAATAAAAGTTTTGTTTTTCAAAAAGCTTAAACATTTTGCATAAAATTTCTTTAAGTTGGGGCGAATGTTTTTGTTCCATTGAATTTTATATTAAATACATACATTCATATCTGTGTAAATAAAATAAATTGCAATTAACTTAATTTTGTTGATAAACCTTTTTTTTTCAATTCCTACTATTAGCTCACACTATATTTATTTATTTATCTTGGTGGAATTTTCAATCGTTAATAAAATACATTTTAAAGCGCTCAATTGAGCTGAAATTTTATATACATGATTGTTTTGGATGACAGTACAATAATTTAATTATAATAAAAATTAATTGATTAAAACTAATTATTTAAGAACTACAAATACACAGCCATGTTGGTATTATTTTTGGCGACTTGTGTCAAAACATGAAAAGGTTTTTTTTCTCACTTTTTAAAGCATTCAGTTGAACTGAAATTTTATATACACGATTGTTTTGGATGACAATATGATACTTTAATGATAATTAATAAAAATTAATCACCAATTAATGTTGTGATTCTGTCATATGTATATACATATTTATATTAATTGTATCTATTTAATAAAAAGTAGCTAAAATAAATTTTTTCTTTGTCAATCTAAGTAGGAATTGACTTAAATTTTTTTTTATATATTATTTATTTGCAATATCCTTTAATGCAGAAATTCTTTTAACACACAAAAATATTTCAGTCCACTTCAGTTTCGTATTAAAAGATTTTCACTGTATTTTTGATCCATTTCGTAATAAACGCGCACGCTTGTTATCAAGTAATGATAAATAGTTGTTAGTAGTTTTATTCCTAAGTTCAATATGAATCTTTACACAGATCTTTATAGTACTTATAAATTAAATTTTCACTGTACACTAATTTTAATTTTTTTGTATAAAAAATGAATTGTTTTGTTTGATAAATGTGCAACACATTAATTTCATTATTACTTATTTTACACTGTTTTGGGGGAAAATATTGAGAGTTTTTCATCTTACACGGTTTCTTGAAGTTGTGGAACATATCCCCAAATTTATCATATGTTACATATATTTTTTGCACGGTTTTCGAAGGAATGTATTAACCGTATAAAAAAAAATTGGGTGTATATATATTCTGTAACTCATGTTATGCTTATATTATAGCATTAGCATGAGTTAAATTTTTAAATCTGATCTATATTTCGAGTATCAGATATTCCTAATGCATGTAAATGTAATAGATTCCAGTTATTTTGGTTCTAGTTAGGCTATTTTTTACTTTTATAAATCCTTCCCCCCACACACACATACTCCAGGCGCGCACGATTATTAATCATATAATTAAATTGCCATAAATCTAATGAAGCTTAACAATAAATAGAATTGATTGATTGAATATTAGCGTCGTATTGTTCATCTACTCAAGGGCTTTTGGCTACACAATAAATAGAATTATAATAGGTCAGAGAATAGTGAGGGAATATTAACGTCACCCTTCTCACAGCTACACGAGGGTTTTTGGCGACGGACCTCGTAATTTTGAACCATGGTCAAGTGACGAGGATGACACCTGAGATGGCACCTCCCTCTCCTATATATAACTACCACACGACACCCACCCATATTTAAATTAAACTGCGATGAAAAAATTACCCCCATCCCTAAATTTTAATAGCTTTATGTGTGTACGAGATTTTCTTTTCGGTTTAACAGTAAGATAAGTTCTTAAATGAGATTACAAGATGATTTACTTTACTTTAATTGAGATTTGATAATATAATCAAAAATATAGTACGGATTAAAATTAAAGAAATTCGCTAATAAATACTCAACAGCAATTAGGCACTCATCTTCATGTTTTGTGAGAAATGCAAACTTTTCTTAATAAAAAATAATTAACATCAATACTTTTATAAAAGCGTTTTGTTCTGCAACATATTATTTAACATTGAAATTTATATGTTTATTTTAAAAACACACACATATGAAAAAAAAGGTTAAAATAACCCATAACTTATTTTATTTGAAGTACTCATACACAACAAGTATTTAAATCCATTACTTCGAAAAAAAAGGAAGAAAGATATTTATTTTTCGTTAAAACAATATCCTTTTTAAGAGAATCTGAGCATACGATATATGACCAGTATACATAACCAGGAAATGTATTCGAAGGAAACGCTAATATTGGCGAGAGAAGAGAGTGCTCTCTAACCCTGCAGAATAAATCCAACAGTTTTTATCTCCTCCCCAAAACACTCATCCTCTCTTTAGCAACTTCGCGCATTTTGACATACGGTGTTTATTGCACTTCAAAAATGAGTTGACATAGTTATAAACCTCAAGATAAATAGCATTATCGGGAATATATTTTTTTTTTATTCCTTTGTTTATTGAATAAAACTAAATATTTCTGAAATTCGCTGAAAATTTTGCTGTATACTTATTTAAAATGTAAGAAATATGCCCGAAAAAAAGTTTGTTATGACTTATGCTTTCTGTACTTTTCGAGATTAATTTTATTTTAACATGTATTTTAATGATCTATGTATTAAATTTTCGTTCTAGGCTAATCTTCATTTTTTTCTTGGCACTATAGATTAAATTACTCTATTTCAGGAGACGAATAGTATTATTATTTAAAATTCTCGTGACTATGCCGTCAAGGTTTTGCGCACGTAGATGTGGATGTGAGTATGACCGTTATTTTCATCACATATTGTGCATAATTAAGTTTGACTGTCTTTTAAAATCCGAAAGATTTATTGTTGTAGTTTTAACACAGAAACTGCAAGGAGTACATTATAGCAATGTGTTATTTATTCATTCAACTAAAATTCTGAGTCTTGTAAACAAATGTGTTAAGATTAATATTTTACATTTACATTAGATATTTTTAATTGTATTTTAAAATTCTTAAAAATATATATATAAATCGATTTTTTTGTTTTTCCCTTATTTTTTTTTACATATTTTAGTGTTTATTTTTATGGATCAGAGATCTTTTCATTAACATGATTTTTAAACATTTCTTAAACGTAATGTTTTGTGAATCAAAATACAAAAAGGGGAAAAAAAAAAATTTTTCAAATTTTTAAACAAAATTTTTTTAAAGAATTCAAAATTTTAAAGGGTTAATTTTTTATCAAAATTTAAAATTTTTGCTATATTTTGGGTAAAAATAATTATTATATCTATTTTGTATTTATATATCTAAATGATTTTTAAATTTAAAAATATGGCAAAATTAAGATTTTTGAGGGAATTATGTGTTTTATAATTGAATAATATTTAAAGTCGTAATTTTTTTATTCAAACTTTTTTACTTTATAAGTATATCCCGGTTCAATTTAGTATGGGGCCCTTTCGATTTGGCTTTTTCTTTTGGATTTGGCGATTTTTATCATCATGTTATGGTGAAAATTCGAATTCATTCAAAAAATAAATAATAAATAATTCAATAAAGTATTTGAATTTTTTAGCCTTTTAAAAAAGGATTGCCAAGTCCCCCCTATATATTTTAAAAACCCCTATATCTTTTTAAAAGTTTATTTTTCTATCTTTATTATTATTATCTTAATCTTGTTGAGTCATAAACATAAACTGCACATTTCCTTGAATAAAATTTTATGTAATTTTGATTTTACAATTACAATTTTTAATACAATTTTTTTTTTACTTTTAAGTTCTTATGATATATTAGTTTCTAGAATGACATAACATTAATTTTTTAAATGTCAAATGATGTCATGAAAGCATTAAAAAAACTTTAAATCCTGATTAAAAGGCATTGTGACTTTTTAAATTTCAAATTAAGTTGCTGTGTTATGCAAAAATCTGAATGTTAATTACATAACTGTAATAATCTTCTCTACTTTTATGTATCTGTCTATTTAACATATGTTTTAGGGATTTTAATACAAATACATGCCCAAGTATTCATAATATAATATTTTTTCGAAAATGAGATGTTTTAATACAGAAAAGACATCCATTGTTTTTAGATTCTTGCAAGATTTGAGTTATGTTAGTATTATTAGTAAATATTGAATATGTTTGTATAATCACTTTACTTTATAATAAATGAATTGTACATCCATCCCAATTTCTAGTTAATTAATAGACCTTGATAAGCAAGTAATGTCCTACTTGTGAGCTTCATGGGTATCAATATTCAAATCAAGCCATGTGTTCAAGTCTCCTTTAAAGAGCCAATGTATGGAATAATTGTTGATCTTTTATAGTAAAGTAAAATTTATCTTATATGTACTATGTTGGAAGAGCCATACACAGATCTTTCTTGTATCTTGACCTTGTGTCTTGACTATAAGGCATTATGTTGCATTGGAGGGACATTAATAAAATAATAAAACAAAATACAGTACAGTTATCAATGTTATTCTAAATTTACGATTACTTCCTTCCTCCCTCAGTGGCTCGACAGCCCAGGGTGGGCCCTTTGGGCCCTTTCCCCAAAGGGCCTTTTTTCCAGGTTCGCCTTCTCCCCGCTAGTGTTCTCCAAATACTTAGTTCTCAAACTAGGAAAATTTTTTAGCCATAAATCCATCCAAGATTTGGCCGGGCCCCTTTCTTCGGTGCCATTTGGGTTTGGGGGGATGAAGACTTTTTTTGTGGTGAAATTTTGCCCAAACTTGACAACGGACCTGCCCATTTAATTGTTTTATTTTGGGTGAAGAACAATGTCGATTCTTTTTATGATTGGGTAGAAAATTTATGATTATGTATGAAAAGTCTGGGGTTTTTGCATATTATTGCTATCTATTGGCATTAAGCCCAGTGGTATGGAGAGCATCCTACTTCCCACCCCCACAGGTCCGGGGGTTTTAAACTCCGGGGTGGGGAAAGGGTTTATCGGGGCCCTTTTATCCCTTCAGTGGGTTTATTTTGAGTAGCGTTTTTTTAGAACTTCTTGGGGGTCCCGACCGGGCCGAACATCTACTATGCACCTTAGGCCCAAGGTCGCATATAATGAGTTGGGCACAGTAGACCTTGGCCTTTTATGGGCTCTTTTCATCTTCATTAAGTTATTGGGAATAATTTTTATGAAAAAATAAGCTTCCCGTTTGCCAATTTACTTTATACCTTTAACTTGGGGTTTGGGGTTTTTTAAAAATTGTTTGGGAAGTTTAGAGTTGGTGATTGTTGCACTTTTCTGGGGACCAAAAATCTGTTTTTTAAAAACAATTTTTTGAAAAAAGTGTTAGGAAAAAAAAAGATTTGTTACTGTTTTGTGGCATTGATATCCCACTATTTAAAATCTATAATTAGAGTTTGAAATGATGGAACAATATTTTAACAAATATGTCATTACATACTTAGAAATATTTCTAATTTTTAATATATATATCTTCTGAGTTTGTTTTAGGAAATGTATGCATATGTGTTTATTTATTAAGACTATATTTGAATTGTTATTTGAATGTTGATATTCTTGAAAAAGGAATTTTCAAATTAAATTAATTTAAATTCTGCGTTCTAAATGGCATTTCATTTTTCATTAGTTTTTAAACATTTTGTTTTGTAATAAAAAAAAGAAAAAAAAAGCTTTTTTAAATATGAAATTGAATGCACAAATGGGAGAATTGTTATTCATTTAATTCTTTTCTTTGTTAGTTCTGATTTCTAATAATTCAGTTTCAGGTCCCAATCTGCTAACACTTTTCATCATTGGAATATGTACATTATATATATCAACCTCTTATTTTTCTATTAGCAATGGTAAGTTATTTTACCTTTTGGTTAACTCAAAGTTGAATTTCTGGCATTCAAATAATAAATTATCTTAACTTACTTTTTGTTAAAGCTTTGATATCTTAATGGTGTATATTTTTGTTAACAAATTATAAATAATCAAGATTATAAAAGTCTGATTCACTGAATTAGAACATTTAATTTGGCAGAAGTTGTATAGTTTATATAAATTGAGGTTGAAAATTGTAACATGATGCACCAAGTTTTAACTATTTTACAATACACTATGAGGGAAGAATACCTCTTCCTATATTATAATTCTGAGTAGATTTTTAACAAGGCATAAGATTGATGAGTTATGCATTTTCACTAGAGGAGCTAAAATGAACTATTAAATTATATATTTATTAAATAATGATTTAGTTTTTTACTTATTCATGTTAGTAATGCTGAATAAAAATTCTGTCACTAGTTATGTATTATTACAACCATGTTGACAACATTTTATGAAACAAGCACATGGTTGCTTATTCAACATATATGACACATGGGAAATAGACCTTGCCAACTTGGTGAGTTATTTTGAGTGTTGGCATTGTTGCAATAGTACACAAGTACTTTTCTGTCTGTTATAAAAAGTATTTCAAGGAATCTTCACAAATTATTAGTTAAGCATAGTACCTATGGCAGTTATTAAAATATTTCTTTACTATATCTTGTTAAATTAAAAAAAAGGGTTCAATTTTTTTTTAATTACTATAAGTTTAAAAATCTAATTTAAAGTAGATCAGTTTGTTAACCATAATTTATTTTGATTATCAATATGTGTGCTGTATTAATATATTTGTATTTTTTACATCAATTTAATAATCTTTTCATTATTTTGCAGACAAAGTAACACCATCAATAGAGATTTTTAATGATACAGGTAATAGTTTCTGTATACTTGATTTAATAGTACACTCTATATAAACTTCTTAAACATAAGGATTTCATTGCTTAATTGGTTGATACATTAGTACCTTAATTGTTAAAAGTTTTTTATAATAGTTATGTATGAAAGCTTTTATCTAAAATACTATATGCTCTGTATTTTTCCTTAGGGTTCACAGAAACACCTATTTTAGTAAATACAGAAACAGCTAGTGTTATGATTCGACAACAAGTCAACCATGTTTATGAAAGGCCCAAATTACCTAATGAGTATGATTGATTATATTTTTTGACTGTGTGTTTATGTATTATGTAATGAAAGAATTGAATTTCTTTTTATATTCATATTTTTCCCATAAATTTTATGTGTTAAAATTAATTTTTTGCTTCTCATTCAGTTACAATAGACCTGCTTCTCATATTGATAATTTTTAGGAAGAAAAGAAAGTAAATTATTTTAGAAAGCAATGTCTTAAATGTTCTGCAACGTTTGTATGCGCAAATTTATAATATCTAAGTAGTCTGTTTTTTTCTGTTCTATATTGAAATATTTACCAATACAGACAGAAATTTGGTTATATGTATGTGTATATATATATATATATATATAATATGGAAGGGTTTTGTAAAGTTTTAATTATTCCTAAAAAAATAATAGAGATAGAAACTTGATTTTTGTTATTCGTAAGATTTCTGTACACAGTCACCGTCCAGAGTTATACATTTCTTCCAGTGTTTCTTGACCTTTCAAAGAAGGCCATTGTTGTAAAATTCAGCAAAATGCAAAAAAAAAAAATCATTGTTTTACACTTTGAATGGCATGTGTTGGTGAATCCCTAAACCTACAATTTTTGGAAGGTTGGGGGTTTGGTTTTTTAATTCTGCAATAAGGAAAAATAGGATGGAAAAGGAAAAATCTCAGAACCACATAGCTTTGATTTACCTACTGTACTTTAAGATAAGTGAGCACATGTATTGTTGGCAATCAAACTGATATTTTTGGTAATCGCATTTCGTATTTCTGGATCAGAGCATCACACAATTTGTTCAGCAGGACTCTTTAATTGGCACTAGTGATGGTTTGCTCCTTTTTCAGGTAATATGCTAAGATGACTCTAAGACAGTTACAAAAAACAGACAACATGGTATGACCTTCGATGCAGACTTCTGCATCTTAGCCTTCTTGTGAGGAGTTGAGTTGCTGTGCTTCCACATTTTAGTCACTTGTTTGGCCTTAGGGTTGTATTGATTGATCTTTCTTGCTTCAAATGATTTTACATCTCCTTTGACAGGTTGTGCTGTTAGCTCTAAAGAAAAATCATTTGTGGAACCCAGCATATTGTCACCCTTGATGTGCAGTTCTTGAATAATTTTCCACACAATGCTGTATTTAAGATTTGTTCCCTTCATGAGCATTTCGAATATCGATCTTTGTTTAACAGGATATTGTCTGCCATATTCTTCATTGTGACAGCATTATTTTTGAATGATGGGCTTTCATGTATTGAATCTTCTATATGAGGGATATCTTTCCATTTGGAAAATTTCTTCTCATAACAGTGTCATATAAGGGTCTTTCATTTCATCACTGATTTGCTTAATGAAGGTCCTTAATCATACTGTGAGCTTTTATCTCCTCTATACTGATTTTGATTTTATTATTTATGATTTTTGAAACCAAGAAAATTAACACTAATAGCAGTAAATCATAATATTATGTGTATGAGACAATTAATCGGAGAATATATTTTAACCAATTTATCATTTAGTAATTTTACTTTACTATACCCCTTCATATGCATACACATATATGTAATCTGTGTAATAAATTTTTTGTATATGTATGCGATATGTGACACAATAAATCATTGTACTTGCAGAATCGGTTCTCTGGGACATATCACCTTCAGCATTCACACTCTTCTACAGGCTGCAGTAGCCTAGTAGTCAAGGTAATGGCCTTGTGGCCTGCGTGTTACGAGTTTGAGCTTAGTATCGCTGAAGATCCATTGTGTAGGGGAGCGATCAGTTGAGAGCTCAAATGTCCTCTGGTTGGGGTGGTAGTGTGCTAGAAGGGGTGCCAGCTCACACAGGTGTCATCCTCGTCACTTGACCATGGTTCAAAATTAGGAGGGCCGTTGCCAAAAATCTCTTGTAACTAAACAATGCTACATTAATATTCACTCACTTATACTCTTTTGCATTTGTTGCCATTTCTGGTAACAGTTTTGAAATGAAGTTTTTGGAAGTCCCATTAGATTTTCCAATTTTGCCTGAACCTCTTCAACTGAGGTAAAATGGGTTCCCTTTCAGCAAGATTCAATTGTGGGAAATAAAAAAAATATCATGGGGCCAAATCAGGTGAAGAAGGAAGATGCCTCATCATAGTAATGTTTTTGCTTGTTAGAAACTGCTCGACAGATAGGGCCATGTAAGCGGATGCATTGTCTTGGTGCAACAGCGATCCATCACTCCCTAATTTTGGGCCTTTTTTCCTAATTTTTTCACAAAGTCTTTTCAATATTTTAATTTAGTAGTGTTGATTAATAGTCTGATCATTGCTGTGAGTAGGAACCTACTCATATCACGAATTTTGGCTATGTTTTGGTCTGTAATCGCTGACCTTGGGCGCCCAGCAGGCTTATCATCTTCCACTCTGACCCTTCCCTCTGAAAACCTCTTACACCACACATATACACATTTGCACTAGACAAAGTTTCATTTCCATAAGCCTCAGTTAATGTTTGAAATGTTTTTGCAGCTGATTTCTTAAGTTTTACAAGAAACTTTGTACTGATTCGACATTTTTCCTGGTAGAATGCAGTTGCGTGTGTTCACTCAATGATGCAGTGCTCCCGACTGGTGTGATAAATTAAGATGAAACTGGTCACATGGATGGAGGAGATGTGTGGGCTGATGTTATCAAAAAAGTTGTTGGCAACTCTACTCCTTTTTCAAGCTAAACACTTAGCCTCATTTTTTTTGTGTCACACCTTGTGTATATTTTCTATTTAAAAAATGTATCTTCCTTTTTTCTAGCTTTGTTTGTTTTATTGATATTCCAATTAAGAATCAAAGATCTGATATTTTCACTTGCTTGTGACATTTTTAATTGTTTTTTTTTTTTCTTTTTTGATTTATATGTCTGTTGATGTAAAAAAACAAAATTATATTGCTTTTCAAAGAGGTTTTTCAAATGGAATGCTTAAGTTTTGATGTAATCAAGTAAGCAAACTTTAACTGGGGAAAAATGAAATTTTAATTTTCAATTACCTAAGTGCAAGTTCATAAATTACTGAAAATACTTTTTATTAATAACTATATAATGGGTAATTGAAGTTTTTTTACATTTCTTACTAGGAGGTGTAATTCAGGTAATAGAAATATATTGATTTTTGTCATTCTTATGAAATTAAATCATTGTTAATTATAGTAATTATACAATTTCTGTAAATTTTTAATGAATGCCTACAATTCTTTGAGTTAAAGTGTTGTTGTTTAATTGCAGAACAGTTTCATCTTTACATTCTGTTGGTATTGGCGAAATTGTACCAAATTGTGGTATGGAAAAGTTATGTGGGAAAGATGAATTTTCTGTACATTTATACACAGGGAAAGATCATACAGATGAACCTAGACTCTGTGTAGATGGTAAATAGTAAGTGTTATATGATTTTATTTTAAAATCAAATATTCTTTTAGAGTTTTAAATATTTTTAGTTATTATGATTAGATGTAGCAAAGTATTTTGTCCCCTCCTGAAAATAAACATCAATGAGAGAGTTTTCTACAGATTATTTTTATAATAGAAAATAGAAATGTTTTCATACTTAGGATAAAAGAAAATTAAAAATCATATGTAACTCTCAAAGTTCTATGAATTATACAGCTTTTGAAAACTATCATAACTTATGTTAAAATTTTCTGTTACATTGTGATCCTTCCTATTGTAGTTATATTCAGACATGGTTTTTTTGTTATATGTAATTAGAACTTCTCTTCATTTCTTTCTCTTAAAAAATATTGAAAATATAAGTTTTTAAATCTCTATGGTTTTTAAGAATGTTTACAATATTTTAATAATTATACACACATAGTTTATTTTATGAAGTTCTTTTTAAAAACATTCACCTTCGAATCTTGGAAAATCAAATCTTTTGAAATCTCTCCCTTTATTTAAAGCTCAAAGTATTTTTAAATCAGGAGGAAGACGAAAAAGCCATGTAAAAAAATGTACAGTTAAAATAACGTAAAAAGGAAAGGTAATGAAGTAATGTATTAACTCTCTAAGCGGTCTGCACTTAAAGTCTTGCCATTCTGGAGATGCTTCAAAAATGCACTGCACATATTTTTTTGCTTTCAGGTGAGGTTCTCAAAAGCGGTTGAGCCGTATTTTTAAGAATGCGGCTCGGCCGCTTTTGGGAATCTTGCTTGAAGGCAGAAAAAGCATCTCTGGAATGGCGGAATTTTACGTGCAGACTGCTTGGAGGGTTAAAAAAATTGCAAGGAGAAAACTTATTTTCTGGAGTGTAGGAAAAAATAGAACTTAAACTAGGAAAGCGACTTATTCTATCTGATGACATAGCTTTAAAGTATCATTTATTTTTTATAAGTTAGTTTTGTATTTATTTACACTCATGTCCATAAATTAAAGATAATGCAAATTCAGGCAAAGAAAGAGTCGGAAGCAAAAGAAATGCGACTTACTTGTAAAGCCTTTTTATTAAACAAAAGCTAAAGAGCAAAAATATGCTTATGTTTGATATCATTAACAAAAATTGCAATTTTTGCTCCCTGAAGCAAATTTAAAAAAAAATATCCCTATTTAAAAAAACTAATATTACATGCTTGGTATGATGGTTAATACTTAGTATGTCTCCCAGATGATGCAATACAGTCCATACAACCCCTAAGCATGCTGAGTATCAAATTATCGATCTAATCTTGGGGAATATTACACCACTCATCAAGCAATGCTGTCTGAAGTTCTGGTAGACATGTTGGTGGGGGTTGGAGGTGTTGGAGGCTGCAACTCATTGGCCAAGTATGTCCTACACATGCTCTACTCAGTGGCATAACAAAGAACATTTGGGCCCCCCCCAAGTTGGATTTTACAAATGGTAGGTATATTTGGCGACAGTCAGGCTTTGCCCCGCAATGCGGGGGTATACGTTACGTCACTAGCTCTACTGAATTAAGTTCAGTGAGAATGCTGGCCAGTCCATATGATTGATATCCTAGAATTAAAGGCATTTATTTACGATGTTTGCACAATGAGAGCAAGCGTTGTCATCAATAAACACAAATTTTGGGACCACGGTGCCCCAAAACAAAAATTCCTGTTATTCCAGTGTGATCTCCAGATTGATTTGACATGTCATGGTTTTAATTTGAACATGCAAGTCAGTTCTGGAACCCAGAATAATCCCCCAAACAGTATCATTCAATGATGTTCTATTGGTGGTGACAGGTACTAGGTGTTCTACACAGGAATGTCGTAGACTGAAAGCTAAGCCTGAACTCATCAAAAACATCACACAAGCCAACTGTTGCAACTGCACTGTCCACAATGCTTTCTCTCTACTCCAGGCTAAATGCAGGTTGCTGTTAGTGGAACACATCTGACAAGTCTACGAGCATATAAACCAATCTACCCTAAGCATCTGTACATGGTCTGCCTTGTAACTGTTGTATCAGTGGCTGAAGAGAGCTGATGAGACAGATCTGATGCTGTACTCTATCTGTTTCTTTTGGCAGTAACTGCCAAATACTGGTCCTCATTCGGCATTGTAACTTGTACCTGTGTTGTAACATTGTGAGTAGATGTTACAGCACAGCATTGTCAAAGCCTGGAGATGACACTCTGGGTAATTCCAAGTTCCTCGGATACTTCCAGCTGGGTACACCCTCATTCCAGACAGCTGATAATTCTACCATGTAAAAAAATCATCCAAATGTGTCATTTGTCTCATAACTATGCAGTTATTGCACAGAAAGGCTTATAAAGTGCTTGCTAACAATTTTACTTCTTTACCTGTATTCCTTATATATATCCCCCCTTACACTTTCATTAGATGTGTGTAGTCATTTTATGAATGATATATTTTAGAGTTTGATTTCTGGTGTGACTGTGAATTACCCTTAATTTACGGACATGAGTATATGTAATCTAAAGTTTTTTATTTCATATCATAAAAATAATCAATTTCACCTTTTTGCATCTCAGAATAAGCTTTTTATTACCAATATATTTGAAACTTCTCTATTTAATTATAGTGTTTTGTCAAAAGATGTGAATGAAGGTGGAAGAGGTATGAATGTTGCAGTAATTGACAACTTGACACGGACAATAATTCGTGTAAATCATTTTGATACTTATGAAAAAGGTTTGTGTTTTCATTATTTACTTTACTATTTATCATACAAAATTATTAATATAACAATTAATGATTGATGCCCATGATTTGAAAGAAAATGTATCATATTAATCTTGATAGTTTTAATCTTTTTTAGCAATAAACTGATATATTACAGATTGCATTCATTTTTCCTTTTTGAATATTAAGTTTTGTAATATTGAATCTGGCTGTTATGCATGTATTCTTATTCTGTAACTTGATTATTTTTCAGAATCTACTTTGTTAGAAACATTACTTTTGACTTTAAGACCTGGAGATATAGTGGTACTAATTACATTTGATGAACCATCTAGAAAGTATGCTTGTATTTTAAAATTCTTATGCATAATTTTTCTCCCCGAAGTTGTAAATAGTATGAATTTATTTAGTTTAAAATTTTAGCTTTTAACATGATTATAAGGTCAATAACTTTATATGACTTGTATTGTAGAGTTAACATTTAAAAAATACTATTTATTTTAAATAGTTCCCAAATAAATAGGATTAGATTTAATAATAAATGTAAGTTGTTAGTAATATTAAAGCTTGCATTACATATTTGCCAGTTTTATACATTTTGCTATGCAAAGAACTAAAAGTAATTTCTGAATGTAGTTTTCTTCTTTGAAAGCACTGCAACTGGTTACCAGCCAAGGTCTGTTTCAGTCAGCTTACATCATCTTGATCTATTGGATGCTATATTTTTCCACTAGTTAACTCCCAAGTCCTTCAACTACTTTTTCACTTTATCCATCCACTTTGTTCTCGGTCTTCCTCCTTCCCTTTTTTCCCTCTGGTGTTTGGAAAGTTATTTTCTTTATAGGATTTTCATCACTATATCACAAAATACATGTCCCAGCCACCTTATTTGGGAGGCCTTGATCATTTTCACTATGTTGGGTTCTCTGTATTTCGATTGAAGTTCAAGGTTGTATCATATTCTTCAGATTCTGTTTTTCTAACTGCATCCAAAATTTTTCATAAGATTTTCCTCTGAAAAGTCATTGGTTTCTCTTCATCTTCTTCGTTAGTTGTCCAGCATTCTCTGCCGTATAAAACAATTGGTTTTACCAGAGTACTTTTTTTGTACTTTTTTACAGTACTAGAGTTTGTAACTGTAATTTTTTTTCTACTTATGTGTTTAGACTGGTTTTGCAATCCATGATAACATCTGTTAGCCATCTTGATTCTAATTGTAATTTCAATTTTTTTATGTCATTACTATTATTTACAGTTGTGACTTAATTTAAATACTTAGGCACATGTTCAAATTCATATTCATTAATTTTCAATGGTTGTAAATTTGAGATTCTGTTTGTTATTACCATGCATTTAGTTTTTTCTTCATTGACTGTCAGTCCTAAGTTTTTTTTACTGCTGTCTCAAGTGCACAGAAAGCCTCTACTATAGCTGCCTTAGTTCTTCCCATGATATGAATATCATCTGTAAATGCTAGCAGTCATACTGATTTAACAAAAATTGTTTTCCTTGTTTGTATACCAGAGTCTCTAATTGCCTTCTCTAGTGCTATGTTAAATAGATGACATGACAGGGAGTCTCCTTGTTATGTAGTTTTCTTGTAATTTAAATTCTGTATACATTTCTGTTCTAGATTTCTATTTATTATCTAGATTCATTTAGATTCAATAAATAACAAAATTATTGATAGAGACATAAATGTTGTATAATGCTTGTAAAATAAGTAAAAAACAAAAGCTAGGTAGCAGTAGGTGAAAAAGTAGGTGAATACACTGTGTTCTATAAAAAACTGATTTTGTGTTCAAAAGAAATGGAATAGTCTATGTGAGATATATAAATGTCTTATTTGCATTTCAGTCATATTTATCAATTTATTTTATTTGCATCTTTTCAGGTTATCTCGAATTGCTCGATTGTTGTTATTTGATCTTGGCAGTGCTTTAATTCAGAACTTAAACTATAGAAGTAGTTGGTACTTAATTACTCAAAAAGGATTGTCCGGATTCTCACCTTTTGAAGATGTAAGTTTCCAAGTATAAATATCAATTGTAATAAATTTTTTTTTAATTAGCAGTATATTATTCTTGTTGTATTAATTATATGTCTTAAAGAACCACTAATGAATTGTGTTGATTAAATTTTTTGTGTATAGTCATTCTTAATATGAGCTTTCATTATTTAGGATTAAATTAAGAGCATATAGGATATTATATGTTTAATTGATCTTCCTGTTTTAAAATCTTTTAATCCTTATAGGTAATATCATACTAGTTTTAAATGTTATATTATGAAACTATATATATATATATAGTTAATGGATGAGACAATTACTGATGTTTATACTTTTATTTTAAGTAATTTCAAGTCATTTCATGAAAAAGTAGTCTTATAACAAAATATATATTAATCTATGTTAGAAGAGAGCATTGTTTAAAATTTGATGAATTTTGAAAATTAAGAGTTTCATATAAGACTTGTGAAGTTAGTAGAACAGATTATTTAAAGATGCTATATAATAAAGTTTTTAATGAATTATTATTTAATTTTATTTAGTATTTAATTTGATAATAGTCATCTTCTTTTAGCTTCATATGGTGGACAGTAGTGGCTGGCCTCTGTATCATGATGTTAGATTTTGTGTACCATTTGAAAGTATGTGTTTGAATTATTTGATTCAAACTTTTAATTTAAACATGAATGATAAATTATTTCATTTCATATTCTTTGAAATATTTCAAGTTTAAAAATCTTTGAAAAATATATGTAATACATTCTGCATTCTGTAATTTTTAGAATTCTGAAATAATCATTTGAGACATATTATTTAGAATAATAATAATAAATTTTTTATATTCATAAGTTCTCTTTTAAATATTCATAATTGTTTTTTTAGCTTAATAATGTTAATTTTATATATTTATTTTTATTAGTTAAAGGGAAAATTATTCACCCTGATCCTTTACCATCCAGTAATCCTCAAAGAGTTCAATTTTGTGAAAAGCATGAAGATTTGCCTTTGTTTTGTGATCGTGAGTTTATTTTTTAAAATTCCTTTTGTGAAATTAAAAACTTGTATGAATTTTTTTTTTACTGGAAAAAAGTTCCTATTCCAAATATAATGTATAAATTACATTAAAGTAAAACAGTAATGTACCAAATAAATATAATCTGCTTTGTTTTACAATCATGGAGCATTTTATTTTTCAAACTATGTATTGTCTAATGAAATTTTTTATAGGTATTGAAAAAAGTATTTTTTTTCCCTACTGTGTAATTTTTAACAATTTTCACAGTAAATAACTGAAGCTTTGAAATAAACAATCAACTAATGTTTTATGTTTTTGTTCTTTCTTTTGTAGCTGATGTTGTGAATGATCCTCTTCTTCCATCTCCTGTGTGGAAACAACCAGCATCTATTAATAAAATATATAATGTTCCTGTAATAATAATGAGTGGTAATTATTAAATTTTTAAATTATTGGGATGAAATTCTTTAATTCGAATGATTTTCTTTAGTGTTACAAAATTGATGATGCTGAATTATTATTTGATTATTTATTTTTTTAAAAATGAATTTAACTAACTATTTTTAGGTACCCAGATTATTTCATTAAAAATAAAGACAGGAAACATTTTTTAAAAATCTAAAATATTTCGTGGGTTTCTAGAAATATTAAATTTTGAATACTTGGTAACAGTAAATTATATTATTGCAACTTTTAAGAGAAGGAAAATTAAAATAAAATAAAAGCAGACCCATTTACCTCCTAGTATTCTTGATCCTTAAATTTTCTTTGACTTTTTGATCATTGCATTTTAATGCTATCATTACATTATGTATTTGTTTTTCCTAAAAAATAACAAAAGAATATTAGCCCCCCCCTGCAATGTCGACTTTCCAAGCTGGACTTGGGGCATTTAAGGGTTTTCCCTTTGATTTTTGGCCCCCCAAGTGGGGGGTTGCAGGGGTGCATGTTATGCCCCTGGTCTTTCTTAATATTTTTTACAATGTATTTTTACTAAAGAGTTATTCTCATATGATTGGTTACTTTTTTAATTTTTTGTTTAAAAACCTTTAAGAAATTGTGTTTCAAATTTAATACTGTATTTTTTCCTACTACATTAATATTTCAATATTTAGCACTACTATGTGATAGAAATATATGATATAACTTTAACACTTTTTAAGTTAATCCTCCCAAAACCTTTTATTGAGTGTGATGATCACTTCCAAATGTAATCCAATTGGGTTTCTTAGTGTATAGTGGGGAAGCTTAGAGAATTTGATTCCATACACACAACACCAAGATATCTTTTTTTTGTTCTGCCGGGAAATTTTTTTTTTTGGGTTTTTTTTATCATTTTTTGGCAGCTCTAATTTTGCCCGTTAATTAAAAAACCCAAAAAAAATAATTGTTTTCTTGGGAGTATTTATTGTGATATTTTTAGATAGCAATGTAATTAGTTTGTTTGTGTATCATATTTTGCAAAAAGCATAAGCTATGTTTTCTAAAATTAAAATTTAGGTGGAAATGCTGAGTATCTTCCTTTAACCTTGGAAACACTTGTTCGTCAGCCTGGAATAAAGCCTAATATAGTTGTAGTAAGTGCATATAATATTCATTATTGAATCATAATGTATTTTCTGTATAAGCATCATAATATATTTACTATATATAAATTTAAAACTTATGTGTAGTAAATATATTATTAGAGTTATATATGGTACCTCTTTGATTCTTTACCAATCATTTTTTGGATAAATATACCTTTAGTTACACTCTGTTATTTAGAAACTGGTATAGATATAGTTTATCAAACATCTTTTAACATTGTGTAGTTTTTGTGATGCTATGAGAAATAAAGCATATATATGAGTAATATTTCATTGTACAGTTTTTTTTTCATTGAAAGGCGTTTAATTTTGAAAAACAATTTTATGAGTGGTTACTAACAAGTGTCATTAAATGTTGTTTTCTCCAACTTAAGAAGACATGCAGAAAAAAATACAGATGCAACACACATTTATGCTACAATTTCTAATGAACATCGAAATACCACAAGAGCGAGGCATGCATATCATATATTTAATTAAAATTGTAGTTGGTTTAAAAATTGCATTTTTAGTTGTGAACAGACATTCTAAAAAAGATAAATATTTGTTCTACACAAATGATCAATTTACACATTATTCTTTACAATAGCATAATAATTTATCTGAATCCTTTGTAACATCTATTGTTACCAAAGCAGAAATGTTTTCAGTAAAGAATTGAAAATTTTAATTGGAAATTTTCAGTTTTTCTCTTCTGTAGTTCATATTTATTTTTGACCTGCACTGTAGATGTTACAGATGCCTAAACAAATATCTCTTTAAATAATAGTCCATTAATCTAATTTTTTTTTATTTAAAATTAGTTTTATTTTCATGTCTAGGGCTTTCTTTTATATTTCTTTCTTTTTAAAATATATATTAATATAAAGCATTTTAGTAATATTTGAAAAATTTTTTGAGTGATATTTTTTTAGTGTAATCTATTTTAATAAATTTGATTTTTGTATAATCCTTTTAAGGAAAAATTTGTTAGCTGCAAATTTTTGTTTTAATTTAGGTGTATCATTTGGAAAATAATGTGATGATTCAAAATTTGTCGCAGTTGTTTGGTTTCATGTCAGAAGAACTATCTCAACCTTCTACTAATTGTGGTAAAAAATCCATCATTTTTCATATTTTAGTTTTTTTCTTTTAAAATTTGTCCAGAAATATTATGAATTAACCATTCTTGCAATAAATAAGGGTAATCAGAATTACATATACATTAAGACCCCGCTTAACGTGGGGGATACGTTCCATCAAAGTAGAGCGTAATGCGAAACATCGCTAAACAAGGCTATCTTAACATATAAATAATGGGGTTAGGGGAAGATGGATAGAAAATTGGTTAGGTATTAAATTTAATAATTGTTTTTTTTAATAAAAATAAAACCAAACATTTATTTCTTGCAAAAATAAAAACAATATAAACGAATATATACATATTATATAAAAACAAATAAATTTCTAAGTCAGTCAGATCATTCAATCTATTCTGTGTTTCCAATTTTCTGCCCTTTTGTCAGGAAGGCATCTTGTTGAAGTTGCCAAACTCAATGCAGCACTAATTTGAGATTGACTTTCACCAGAATCTAATCTTCTAATCACTTGCATTTTAGTTTCCAGTGAAATGCTTTTCCTGGTTGCTTTCTTTTCTTGTTTTTCATTATCAACCATGATAAAAACTAAAGATCATAATATTTGTCACTGTATTAATCATTATAGTATTATATAAATTTATGCTTACAATAATGTCAAAAAATGTTTCAAATGATAAAAATGCATCCGTACAGCACTGCACCAAACAAGAAACACAATTACACTGTTTCGGATATGTTATGTACATATTTTAAATCCTACAATTTCGGGGAATCCTGTAGCGCTGCGAGCAATTTCGGGGAAACCCCGGGTTGAAATAAGAGTGTTAAACCAAAACAGCGTTAAGCGGGGTCTTACTGTATTTTCTTTTAAAAAATAATGGTGTTTATATTATTAAGATTGATAAAATTTTTCAAAATATTTGCATGAAATATTTATGGTATATTAAAATAAACTCATTATATATAGATTCGTCAGTGAGCTTTGAAAAATTATATATATTTTTAAAAGTGTGGCAGTACTATTTTTTTATATGTTTAATTTTTTTCTGATGTAGTTTTTTATGCATTAGTGTCATTTTTGATTTTCTTTTAAGCAAATACTTTTGAAACATTATTTTTATTTCAGAAAGAATTTTAGAAGCTTTTGAACTTCAAGCATTATTATTTCCTGATGCTGTAAGTTATTTGGATTTCTACTAATTAATTTAGATAACTAATCAGAACGTTAAAGCTATTTAAGATATTTGGAACTGAACTATAATTACTGAATAAGCTTAAATTAATGAGTATCTAAAGCAATGTGGTTCATATGAGTAAATGCTTACATTTTAGTTTTTAATAATAATTTTTAATAATTTTACTTTTATTTAAATTAAAATGAATAGTAAAAGTTACAAAATTTATGTATTAAAAATGATATAAAATATATTTTTCATTATGTCAAATTAATATTAATCTAGCATATGTTTCATTTTTAATTATTGCATAAAAATAAAAGTTTTGACATTAAAAGATTTATTTATTCACGAAAATAATTGTAATTTTTTTTTTAGAAAGAATTTCTTTTCATTGGAGAAAATGCTATTTTGGCTCCCGATTTTCTTTTCTTCATGGGTCAGTTATTATCTGTTCTTAATTCGGATCCAACAGTTATATCAGTATCTGCTTTAAATGAGAATGGTATGTATTCTAAGATTCTATTTTATTGAAATTATTTCTAACATTATAATCAAATTTTCAATATCTATATGTTATGAAATAATATGGAATAAATTAATTGCTTTTTCTGCATAAATGCTTATTAAATAAAATTGAATGCTTTAAATTTGTGTTTGGAATTCTATACAATATCCCTCTTAGCCAAAAGTCTGTCTTTGTTGGTACTTATGCCACCTGATTGACAGTAATTTGAGATCAAGGCCCGTGAAATTCATCATGGCAAAGGGCTACATATACGCCTGTCATTAGCCGTAGCTTTGAGCACCATTCAGATGACAGTGCGATTTGGCTCAATCCCACTCCAATTTTGAGGGAGAACACCTGGTTATAAGTGCTATGAAAGCTATTTTCTAAGCTATCTTCTATTTCTCGCAGCATCATGGCCTACGGTTTGACATAAAAGATGAAACTAAACTAAATTACACTACGTGATACACATGCATGCTATATTGTATTCAAATTCACTTTGTTTGAAAAGTTATTTAGGAAGTTTTATGAAGGAAATATTAAAAAATTCTGTTTTCTATTAGTTAAGGACAGTGTTATTATTAACATTTATTTTAAAACTATCATTTTTTATACTGTGCAGGGAAAAAGTATTAAATACACAGGGTTTTTAATATTTTTCTATGCAAGAAAAAATAGTCAATTGTATTTTTCCCATTAAAATCAGCTTGCATCTTGGAGGAGGAAGTTATACCCTTGGCTCATTAGATGCAAGGTGATTTCAGGGTACTTTTTGGAGTTCAAAAGTGTCTTATGGGCCAGAAATAAATATAGTCAGAAAATATTTTAAAAATGATAAAATTTGCAAAAAATATTTTTTAAGATTGCTTTAAAAATGTAATTTGAATACAAAATCTTGAAAAATAAAAATATACATTGTAAAGTTGATCAAAAATTAATTTGAATACTAATAAATCATAAATATAAAATATTTGCTATTAAAATACAAATGTATGCAGCAATGTTTGTAATATATAAAACTGAAATTTTTTATATAGCATTATTTATTTAGTCTTCCCTTCATTTTTGTCATTAATTTTAAGAAATAACTGTAATTCTTTAAAAAAGATGGAAATTTTGGTATTTATATTAATGTTTAAAATTGTTATTAACTGTATTTCTGTTAATTATTCTCAATAAATTGTAGAATTGAAATTAATGAAATCATTATCAAGTATAATGAAAAATTTTTTATACATTTCAAACAAAAATTTATCTGTTATTTTTGAATACCCCATTTATAAATACATAATTTTTGCTTACCCAATGTGATTAAAATGTAATAATTTCAGTTTTATTAAATTCTTCATTTTTTTGTTCTCAATTCTGTGCTAAATTATTTATGCACTTTTTCTGTTTTAGGTTTTAAAGGTTTATCTGGAGATCCAGCTGCTGCTTATCGTGTTCAATCATTCTCTGGTGCAGCTTTTCTAGCAAGGAGAGATTTCTTTCAAAAGTCATGGTGTCAAAATGAGTAAGTTCTTAAAATCTTAATTGTTTATCAGATTAGTTATTTTTCTTGTTTTTTTTTAGTTCTTGCTTCATCTCATTTTCCAAAAATTTAATTTTATTCTTTGTCAGATAAGCTCTATTTTGCTTAGTGGAAATCCCAGTGGCATAACGTACACTCCCACATCTTGAGGAGGGGGGCAGGGTTCTAGGGGCCCCAAAGTCTGACTTCTGCCAAGTGCCTTACCCTTTGACAAATCCAATTTGGGTACCCAAAACCTGACTTTTCAGGGGGTTAAAATGTTTTCCATAATGCCACTGGCAAATCCCATTATGGTAATTTGAGCACTAAATTTTAATTAAAACTGATTGATTTACTATTATTCAGTTTGGAAAGATTTTGCACCAAAATATTTCTTTGAAAATGTCCCCACTAAAATAATATTGCTTGCATTCCATTATTTTTACTTTTCACTCATTCATTTTCCCCCCACTAATTTAAAGCAAATATACAAATATTTTTGTTTTTACAAAATTTGATAGGAATGAATTACCTTATGTTACACTCAGTGCAGATTTAAGGAGTTCTATACTTTTGAAGAATTCTAAATGGGATATTTCTGTGTTAGGTATTTATCATTTTGATTCTGCTTGAAAATTTACTTGTGGTTTATTCTTATTCTGAATTAAAGTTATGTGAAAATTAAAATCTGTGGCAAATCGTTTGTTTAGGTGTTTTTAAAGTGATTTCTTTAAATATAATTATATGAAGTGTGTTTAAAAAATATCTAACATTTAATTATTAAAAATTACTCATATTTGGATATGACAAACTTGCATTTATCTTTTTTGAAATAGTCCTTTGGAGATACAATGTACTTTTCCCAACAATTTAGCAGCTGTTGAAAGAAGCACTAAAGTGCCCTCTTTGAGATGGCAAACAGTTGGTTTGTTTTAGTTTAAGTGATGTTTTTCTGAGTCTGTTTCCTAGTTTTGCATTTAATGGTAGTTTTCTGATCCTGGAATCACAGGGTTTGAATGCCGCTTTTGAATCTAGTTCCTTTCAGTTGCATTTTTAGCCTGAGAAAAAGCCAGAAGTTACATAAAGCCATAATGGGAAGTACAAAGCCAGATGAAATATGTGTATTAGTGCATGAAACTTGGAAAAATGGGCAGGTTTAGAAAATATCCAACCTGAATTTTTCTCCTGTTTTAAATCCTTGGTCAAAATGGAATGAATGGATCTAATGCTGATGAATGCAAGTTCTTTGACTATAAATCGATGATCTTGTATCAACAGAGTCCTCATTTGATCAGTGAGAAGCTTGTTTTTGAATGTTGAGGACTTATCAGAATGGGATTCATTTTTCCTTGATGTTTGCTCATCAAGACCTACCAACATTTTAAAATAACAGAAGCACAGGCATTATTTTCACAATATCGAAAGTAAAATGAAATCAAATAGTAGTTTTTTTATATCAATATGCAAGTTTTTTCTTCTCAATTTCTCTTTCTTTTCATTTATTTTGAAACCTCTGCTCCTAGTTATCATGAAAAAATTTCTTTACAAGTTTACTGTACATTGAATAATCTTGAATGAAACATTTTCAATGAAAATATTAGTGTTAAGAAGCCACAAGATCATATCAAAATTGTTGGATATACATGGGAAATTTACATTTTAAATTTTAATTTACTTATGTAATGACTGAATTATTATCTGTAATTTAGATTTCTTAAAAATTGGGGTTTTTATGTAAAAGTCTTTTTTTATTCTCGTGATCAATTTTTTCTTGTTTCTCTTAGATATCAGTTTACAGAGATTGTGCAAGTATTATTACTTGTTAGTCACTTCTTACATAAATTACTATTTCTTTATATTGAACATTAATAACTGATGTCTGTGATTTTAATTTTCAGTTCTCAAGTTGATCCATTATATATTTCTTCAGAAATTGTGGGTATGAGTTTGATTCCAGATGTTTCTCGTGTCACTTTGGCTGCTCCATTATCTCATTCTGTGTCAAATTTGGATGTTTCTCATCTATTTTTATCTCATGACAGAACTATCACATAGTAAGTGTATTTAATTTATTCATACAGAATACATTTTTTTGATAAACAACTTACTATAATATTAGATTAATTTATGGTATATTAAAAAAAAATGTAACTGCATAAAAAAACTAAATTGAAAACAAAAGGAATCATCACATTGTAAAAATTTAAAATTTGGTAAATGCATGTTTTTTAAATATGCCATAAATTATTAATATATGTATAATCTACTATTCTAATATAAAAATGTTACTTGATGTTATGAGTATTCATTTCAGTTCAGTATGATTGCAAATACTTGCAAAAAAGTTATTAAAATCAAATTTCTTTCTGCTGTGTGTTAATTTTTATGGAGGTCATATTTCATGTTTTGCATTGTTAATTTTTTTTTGTATTATTGTAATTATGTATTTTTAAATGTTTATGTATGCAAAAAGTAAATTTTTGTTTAAAAGTATTACCAACATGTTTATTGAAATAAGTATTGAAGTTTACAATATCTATTGAAAAAGGGCTTTGTTTAAAAACTACTTAAAGCTCTTCAATACTATTAATAAAATTAAAGCTAAAGCAGAAGAGCCTTATTACCTTATTATACTTTACTTTTATCCTACATGTATTCTAACTTTGTCATCCAGATTAATTTTTTATCATTTATATTTATTTTAAGAACATTTTTATCTAATTTCAGTGAACAGAATATATTACTGAAACATCCTGAAAGACTTTCTCAGGAAGAATATGATTGGGATGTTGAAACCTTATTATTATCATCTACTGCTTTAACATTTGATAATGACTCTTTAAAATACTGTCTACATAACAAAGAACATTTCCAGTCAAAAATTTTAGAAGACTTGCCTCTTCTTGTCAATAATTCTTCAAAGTAAGTCAACTTTTCAATTAACAAACATTCATTTACATTTTTTCATTTTTCTTCTTTTAAATTAATATTTTAGAGCAGGAGTATTTAAACTTCCAATCACCACAACTCCCCTTTATGTATCAGTCTGACATCACTTACCTCCAAGATTCTGAACATGTCTCTTTTTGACTTGCAACACATGGCTGAGTAATTTGAAGGTTCCTCAACAATCCTAAAACTGCCTCTACTACTTACACAGACTTTTAACACTTCTATGCATTTCTACAATATTTTCAAAACTAGCGATGTAGATATTAGTGCTTTATTTGTTCAAGTTTAAATTAAATCTTTAACAAATAAGGCATTTTTCCAATAGGAATATCGCTGCGCGATTGTTTAAAGCACTTCATTACTAACTGTTAGACTTATGTTCAAAACAACATCATCGCTAAATTTTTATGATTTTTTAAAAAATACTCTAAATTTTATTTGTGCATTTAATAATTTTAACAGCAATTTTGTAATTGGAAAGATAATTTATTTCGTCACGATACAGTTTTTTTTTTACAAAACAACGATACTTTACATAATTTAAGATTTTTCCTAAAATGAATCAATATTGATGTGTTTTATGAAAATGATTTTTATATAAAAAACTCATACTTTAATCTTTTAGATATACTGATTTAAAAAATAAAATGCCGAAAACTTTTTTTACAAATTTTTAAAAAATACTCAAATTTTAAATATTTAATAACTATTTATCAAATTCAAAGTTTTTATAACTTCTTCATTTGTAAAAATAATTGTATGAAACTTTTTTTCCGCATATTGAACATTTAAAAAAATGCTCACAATTTTAATTCAACATTTAATACAGCTGTGAAATTTTGTAATTATAAAAATTTCTACTGTTTTCAACATACAACTATTTTTAAAAAAGGTACATTTTCCTTTCCGGGGCCTAAAAAGTTGCAAAGTGAGTGAGTGAATATTAAAGTCCCACTGTTCACTTACTTGAGAGATATAACGAGAGGTAAGGGAAATTTCCATGGCAACGTGTTATGCATTTAAAAATGTTTGTGCACCTGGGGAATAAACCATCTGACAGAAAAAGAAGTTAAAAAATTTTGAAACAGGGAATTTTAAGTTATACACTCGGTAAAAGCAAAAGGGGGTGGGGTGAATCATTTTTGAAAAAGAGTATAAGTGCTGATTTTGTGAAGGAAAGAGAAAATTATAAAAATAGAGATAGCCCATACAACACTGGCCATGCAGCTAGTTAAGTAATAATATTGGTATGTAATTGCAAATAATACCTAAAGAACTGCATTAATATTCTTGATCAAAATATATGTTTTAGAAGAGTTTTTTCATTAGGGGCAATTTGTTGATTTAGTCTAGGAGGCACATCTTTAAATTTTTCCATGAGTTCTTTCAGAGTCTGTGAAAGAGGGGAATCTTAACATTACATGAGAGACCTTCGCAGACCCACTAGAAAGGCTGTGGGGTCTCCCATGGGTCCGCAGACCACAGTTTAAGAACTGCTGCTTTGGAATATACATTTTAATGTTTTACAAATTATTTTATTTAAAATTTCTCCTCAGAATATATTTAATTTTTAAATTTTATATATATTACAGTATTCTGAGCAAAGTTCTGGTCATTTTCTTTCACCAAGAGAATGAAAAGGATATTTCAACACTTCAGCATCTGTGTAATTGTATTGGTCTATTTCATCATCCAAATTATCCTGTAAGAGGACTGTATAAAGGAGTTCTTAGGTAATACTTTAAATTATTATTATTCCCCTTTAGGTCATAAGTCAACTACATAAATTAATCTCGCATATCTATTGATTTGGTAATAAATCAGCCATCATTTATCAAAAAAATATTAATCTGTACCCTATGCAATGAAAGAAAATGTTAATTACAAAAATTTATATATCTTAGTTGGAAGAACTATGCAGCTTAATAGTTGGAGAGTTATGAATTAAAATATTTCACTTTCCCAAATACTGGGGGATTATTCTACTGTTTGATTACTTGCATTTTTGTCTCCAAATTCTAATGTGAATTAATGTAGAAATTTAAGTAAGAAAACACATAGGCTAATGTATTTATTTTTCCATTGTACAAAAGTTAAATAGTCCATTGCTCGATTATTTTTAATGCTGTTCAATGTTAATTAAAGAAATGAAGATAGATATTCAGAAATGTTTTTACCTATTATTATACTTAAAAAAAAAAGAACCATTGGCATTATTTCATTTGTCATTTTTACTGTAATTCAATATATGATTCATTTTACAGCAAGTATCTCATTATATATTCATTTACTTATGGATTTATTATTCCTAGCTCAATTGCTGGAGAATTTAGATGATATTTTGTAAATTAATTAGATATGTTATGAAAATGAATATTTCATTGATAATTGTTTTTTTTTTGTTTGCTTTATACATTAAAACACACACACACAACACAAAAAAGAACTGTGAATGAAATATTCATATATATACTGTTGAACATCCATTTTATGAACTTCTACTTAGTGAACTTTTTTTCTGGAACCAAGAACTGAAAAATATTGAAAGATGAAACTATTTAATGAATTTTCCACATAATCAACTTTTTTTGGGATTTAGCTTTGGGACTTTGTTAAATAGAGATCTGATTGTATATTTCATTTATTTCTATCAAAACATAGAATATATTGAACAGTTTTTGATTGTTTATTTTTTCAAACAATGATGAAAATTATATATATTATTTACAAGGGTGAGGAGATTCTTTTTAAAGATAATCTTATTGTTCATATTAAATTCCTTATTTAATTATAATTGGCTTGAGTTTGAAGTTTGTTCTGGTATATAGGGAAGCACTGTTTATATGATAATACTAAATATCAACTTTTTTAATCACTGAAAGTAAATCCTTCATGTTATCTTGGGTTTTAATAAAAGAATAGTTTTTTTTAAAAAATTCAATTACATTTTTATTCAGTAGCCTAAGCTCAATACTGAATAATGTAAAGTTTCTAATGGTTTTCAATAGTTATATCTGCTGTAAATAATTGTTCTAAATTATTTAAACTTATATGGAAGGTCTTTTCTTATGTGTGTTCTAATCTTTAAGGCTACATTATCATCTGATCCTGAGGGAAGCTGAATTAATTTCTTCTCTAGATTAAGTATATGTTTTTTTTATAGTAAAATATTTCTTGCAATGAACTTTTACTAAGGTTTAATATTTGTATTTAAATTTTGAGGCATTAAAGTAATCTTTACTAGAAATCAATATTTTCATAGAATGTATTTTGTTCTATTGATTCATGCTTTTTATTAATATATTGAAAAAAAACCAAAAAACAGACACACATATTGAAACACTCAAGGAAATTGTGAATCTTTTATCTTGAAGGCAATCACACATGTTTATAAATTATAATGTACATTTTTATGCATTTTGCATAAAAAAAAAAGAGAATAGTCAATTTTTGGGGGA
>BMAV01020211.1:0-89605 GCA_019973955.1 Trichonephila inaurata madagascariensis
ATCCAATTTCTGTTTAAAAGTTGTTTGGCTGGAAACTTATTTTTCCCATGTAACACTGCGTTCAGAATCCCCCTTTCCCTGACTTACGATTATTAAATCTAATTTTATATACTTCTTTTGCATCTGGGTTTCTTCTTCGGGACCCGAAAAAACCCCGTCACACAGTTCCCTCAGAAACGGACCCAAAGTGACAACTTCCAGCAGAAGATTGGTGTTCACGAAACCTTCCGTTCAGCTCCATCTTCCACAACACTGCCAGGAGGAATTTTTCAAACATAAAAATTTCCCAAGCAATGCCCCTGTCACGCCTGCCAGACGACTTCTGGTCTTAATTTCGAGCACCTGTTGTAGTGCATGTCTTTAACAAAATGGGTTTTTTTTCCTTCAATAATGTGTTGCTGTTTCTGTTCTTTTTCTTTGCTTCTTTTCACTATACTTCGCAACTACGGTATTTGGCCCCACTTTCCCTATGGTTTCCCAAAAAGTCATCTTGTCAAAACCTAATTTTATGGGTTTTGGGGGGAAATGACTCTGTATATTTTGTTACAGCATACTTTGTTAAAATGAATATACCTGTATGTATGTATGAGTGGAATTTGAGTAGTTTTTTCAACAAACTTGCTTCAATATTTTTTATGTGATTTTTTTTTTATGTGAATATTTTGATATAAAATATATTTTGATTTGAATATAATGATTTTCAGAAAGATTTTTTGCCTCATTGATAACGTATGAAAACAAATTAAAAGGTAAAATGATCAATACAATTCTGCTCAATACAAAGTAAATTATTGAATTTTTGGTTAACTTTTGATTGAAATTAAAACTAAAATAAAAAGTCAATATCGTTAACAAAGAAGATGTCGCATTATAATTTTATCTAACGACATATAGAGAAAGTTTTTCAGTTGCAAGAGAAGTCAAATTGAGAAAAGCAAACTAAAGCCTAATGTTGAATGAAATTGCAATTCATCTTTTGAAATATCGAACTGAGGCGAAACTTTGTATCATCAAAATATCGGCATATCTAAGAAAAAAAAGTAGAACGAAAAAAATTTTACAGTCAAAAAAATAAAAAATGATATTTTAGAAATTATTTTGTATTTTTAAAAGAAAATAATTTGAATTTTATAAATATTTATATTATTTTTATAAATTAAATTTTTAATAAATAATATTTATTATAAAAATATATTAAATAAAATTTAAAAATAATATAAAATTCGAAATATATTATAAAAAAAACATTGTAAAAAAATTTTAATAATATATAAAATATATATTATAATAACTATTTATAAGAAATTTAAAGTATAAAAAAATTTTAAAAAAAAAATATGTTTTATAATATATATTATTAATTGAATTTTTTATAATCATATAAATATTTAATAAGTTTTTTTAAATAAATTTTTGTTTTAAAATAATTAAATTTTTAAAAAAAAAAACAACAAAATCTTTTGCGCGACTGGGAAACCCTTGGGGGGGCGTGGGAATATTTACCAATCAAGCCATTTCATCGCTGAAGATATGAAAAATTGATAAAAGCTAAACGAATTTTGAAGGCTATTTTTCTGAATTGACTGGCCATTCGGCGCTTTTCATTGGGAATGAACACCCAAAAAGGTACTACAGCACACAAAGTCTCAACCAAATGAATTTCCTTCAGAAACTTGAAAGGTCCAGCTCAGAGATGCTCGGATCATCACTGGTCTAAGAAATATTTGCCCCAGGGATATATTTTTTGAGGGGACCACCCCCAGCCGGGGGGCGTGTTTTCAACAAAATATGAAAAAACCAAATTGGTTTTGAAATCGCTTCAGTTTCTAAAGATTTTTTTAAAATCGCGATCAGGAGAAACGGTCCCTTCGAAATGGTTTTTTTTAACCCTTTACCGTTGTTGTTTGGGAACCTCATCACCTGCCCAAATGTCTTGACCCAGCGGACTATCTTGACGGTTTTTTCCCCGAATTACCACACGTACACGTGAATAAACAAACAGACCTTCCTGCTTTTCTAAACAACTAGCTCCGAGAATTGCAGATATACCAATTGATTTTTCGGTTTTATATGGTTGGGAGGGCGTTTTATCGATCTGGCAGCGGAATTTTCATCAAATCGCAAGACTATACCTTAAGAATCCGGGAAAATCCCGGGTTTTCGTTTTTTCCCCTGAACTAATAGCCATTATGGCCCTTGGTTCTCTTGCATTTTTCGAAATGGAAAAAGATTTGTATCTGTCGATAATAGAAGTGCAATACAGCACGTCCCAAATTTGGGAAAAGGGGGATAACGTTGGGTCAATACTCACCAAGTTAAAAAAGACTTTCCACATCGCATGAATTTCTTCAGTGGATTTCTTTCACATAGATCTGGGGAAAAGAGATTGGGACACTTTGGCGGCTGGCGCTTGCAGTCCAGGCCTTAAACCCTACCTTTGGGTTTTTTCTAGAACTAAACCCAAGGGGAAAAAGCCGCTTGGATTACCCCCAACACCATTGGGATCGTATTTTTCCTGCAGGCTCTCTGGCCCAGGTTTTCGGGACAAACTCCTCGCCCCCTGAAGGGCCAAAATAATAAAATTTTTTGAAGGATGCAAAAGGGTTTGAAATTTCACGGTTTTAGCCGGCCTCCCGCCCCCCATACTGAATGGCTGGGCTCACCAAACAAATTTTCCAGACATCCCTTCGGTGTTAGATTTTTGGTGTACGTGTATGGATCGGTCTGCACGCTGACCATTGGGGCGTCAACCCCAACATTTCCATGTCCCTCCCCCTTTCAAGGTTATTTTAAAAAACAAATTGAGCATATATAAAAACTTAAATCAGGCCCAGTATTGAAGGGAATGTTGTTCCCTCAATAAAAGCCAAGAAAGAAAAGTTCTCATTTTTGAAAGAAAAATCTCGAGGAAAACCTTCGGACCTATTCAAGAGAACAATGGGGGTAAATTTACAATTGAAATTTATAGAAAATATGGCAGATTGACATTGTGAAATTATAAAAGATCACGTACTGGGTTTCAGGGGCATCTGACAGATTTTTAAATTTTTTCCAGAAAAATAATTTTTCAATATTAAAAATCGTTTAGAGGACGACCCTTACATGGGTTGACGATGTTGAAAAGGACCTCGACTAATAATCAACCGTAAAACCATCGTAACTGGGGGTAAATTTAAAGGGGGATCAAATTCGCGGCCTAAAAAGGGGTGTGGGAGCTTATAAAGAAGAAAAAAAAATTAATTGTGAAACATGATATTATGTATTAATATTGATAAAACCCATTTTAATTATTCCACAACTTTTGTGCAAAAATTTTTATATTATTCTTTTCCCCAATTTTTGTCACTTTTTTATTATGTTGTGTCGGGTTTGGTTTTTTGTAAATCGCCATAAAGTACAAGCAGCTTTAAGAGCTTATTATCGAAAATCAATGCTTTTCGAATTAAACACAATATTTAAAAATAAATACAAAAGATTTCCCCTTAAACAGCACTGAAGCGCAATTACGGGGGGTTTAAGTAGGTGTTTTTAAAGCACGCCGGCCAAATTTTGTAAAAAATGCCACAAATCCTGGTTGAAACAAAAATTTTCGGCAACCGCTCTAGTTATAGACGCGGCGCTCGAAAAGATAACTGCTTGCGTTATAGAGCGTGTGTGGATTTCTCCACATATCTAAAGAACCAGAGGACCCGAATCCCCCTTTTGCCAAAGGATGTCGTCCTAAATTGTCCCCCCAACTTGGCCCCGATCCCAACGGCTCTATCCCAAAATCTTGCCACCCATTGAATCTCCACTAAACGTAATAACGTTTTCTTTTTAATGTTCAACTTTCCGAAATTAAATATAATTTAAGAAGATGTTACGTATCCGAAAAAAAATTATTTACACTATTTTACAAAAAATAACAATAAAAATAAAAGGGGGGTCGTGTACTTTCGATCTTTTAAATGAGGGAAAAAAAAATAAAAACAGAAACATAGGAAAATGAATAAGGATATATAATACTTACGTTTTTAAGGAAAAAATATGTCTTTGAGGGGGAATCAGGGCTTCATTTCTTTCTTAAAGTTTTTTTAATTTTTTTGAAACACCTTCATCAAAAAAAAAGAAATAGAAAACAAAAGGGGAAAAAATAGTATACAATATCAAAAAGTTTAAGCTTTTTTTTTTCCCCCTTTCTAAATATATGGGGTACGATTTTAATATTATGACCAGGAAATTTGAGAAGGATAGTCAAGGGGATAATCTAAAAATTGAATAATGTTGTTGTTATTACTAATGCTATCTGATTGGCATGTGTTTTCGGGGAATGTTCACAAAAAGGGGGTGAAGTCTGTCGTTAGTGTAGAATTGAGCATCATCAAGTAAGGAGTTTTGGGCCCCCCAATTTTGGGGGAACACCCCGGTAGTGGGTCCCCACCTTCTTCCCCTTCCTCCAACCACCCCAAAGAACTTGTGGTCCCCCCTACAGTATTCCCATACCCAAAATGGGCCTTGGATTCGAAACCAGATCCCGGCACAGCAGACAACGGTAACTACTATACCCGGGTTGAAAAATTTTTTGTGGTTTACACAAGGTTGCCCGGGTGCCAAGTGGTCATGGTAAGTTTTTGGCAGCTAATTTTAGCTTGGTGCCACAGAATCTCGCCAAAAGAGTAGCGGCAGGTAAATGTGGTGCCTCTAATCTTCCCTTGGGGGGTATGAATTTGGGGGGCTCTTTTACTTGACCAGGCCGGGGGTTCGCTAAGGTCTTCGGTCAATAACCCGAAATTTGGAACGCAGATAAAAGAAATAAAACATAGGATATTCCGGCTTATATCCTTTAGGAGAAAACTATTTCCCCTTTTAACAGTTGATTCAACTTTTTCGGATAAAATGTATTTCGCTTTTTTTCTCCTATGAATTTAAATGGGCTATGCCTTCACGTATTAAAACAAAAAAGAAAGTATTCATGGAATATTTTGACGCTTTTAAAAACACTGTATTGTTAACAGAGGTATGAGTTATAATATTGAAAATTTCCTTAAAAATTGAGGCTGAAAATGTGTTTCGCGTTCAGTTCAAGCTCTCTTACTTTTACCAATAACAGCCTTAATAACAGCTCATGTTACTTCACAGAGTGACGGAAATTAAAATAAAATAAAAAACAACTACGTGACAAACAGCTTTTGACTCTGTTCTAAATTTTCAAACAATTGCGTAGTCAAATTGTAATGGGTCCTATTCGGGTCAATTACTAATCAATCTTGGGGAAAATATTATTTAGCTGTGATTTTAGTTTAAAAAAAAAAAAACCTCTTTCCGTAGAGATGACTTGATTTATGCAAATAAAACCCTTTTTTTAAAACACCAGCTTGAAAGGGGGGGTAAGGGAAAGAGTTATTATAAGCGAAATACGGTTAGTTAGAAATGACTGGTGGTCGCGTATCTTATGATTAAGGTATCCGACAAAAAGCGTATAAATGGATAATATTTATGATATTTAGTGTCACTTAGATTAGAAAATGTATATAAAATTGTTTTAATAATATATTACAAAAAAAAATTATTTAATACACTTTTTAAAAAATAACATAGAATGACCCTTTTTCTTTCCCCTTTTGTGAAAAATGTTTCTTTGTTTTACATTTTCCCTGTTTAAAATAGACCCTGCACAGAGGATCAATTGAATGTTTAAAATATACAACTTGGGAAGGGGTTTATCCATGTTTTACACAACAGAAGGAGAAATTTTAAGATAAAAAACGCCGATAATTATATTTCAATGGGTTGTAACTCTGAAAATAATGTGAATTTTTTTAAAAATCATAGTTGAGCCTCTGTACAAAAGGTTTGAGCTATATACAGGGAAATTATTAATTTTAGAAAATTTTTTTAAAAAAAAATTTTGAAAAAAGGTTATTCTAAGTTAATTTTTTTCCAAAATATTTATTTAAATCATTTTTTTTGTTTTGTCCTTTAAAAAAATTTTTTGTATTCTTCTAAGTGACACTAAATATCGGAAAATTTTCCATTTATGCCTTTTTTAAAAACGCATTCGAACGTAGTCGGATCCCTTTAAAAGTAAAAAACGAAACCACCGGGAAAATGGAAGGCATCACCTTTCAACTGAATGCTATTAGATTGTGAGCAGGATCCTTCAGGGAACTTTGCAAAAGATAAGTGGTTTAGATAATTTTCTTATCCGATTTTGGGGTAACATTTCTTATTTCTCCCAAGGTTTAGTTATAAAAGTGCATTTCATGAAGTGTTAAAAGTTGAATAAAAATTCTAAGATCATGTCTGCTTCTCTTCATCGAACCCTCCTACCCCCACAACCTCTGGGTCTCCACAAAATGACAATAATGACTCCTAACCTGGAACCGTTTCAAAAAGTAATAATGCTTAATAATGTAAGAATTATTCAGCTTAAACTTTACGATAAAATATTTTTTACGGAAACATGCTTGTAAAACCTGTAACACCGCAAAAAGAACTCATTACAGTTGATCGGCATTTATTTCAGAAATTATCCAGCAGTAATACAAACAAACGATAAGTTTAGAAAACATAAAAGTAATATTACATATCGAAAAACAGTACTTAACTCCTTGTCTGTGGAAGATATTCAAAAAAAAAAATGCCAAAAATGGGGGGGGGGAATTATTTTTAATTTTGTTTACTATATCTTTAAAATATTAGAAATAGAATATTTTATAAGAGAAACAACAACAAAATTTTGAATGAAATAACTATTATATTTAATATTTTCACAAATATGGGGAATGTTAATGGATTACTATAATTTTTGCTCAAATTATAGCAAAATGTATCAAATGACATTTTCAAGATGACAAACTTATACATACAGCAATACTATTTTTTTAATGAACTGTTAAATTCCATTTAATTTTTTTGAATTACCCCAATCCCTTTTGGGTTAGGGTTCAATCCGGTATACCGGGATACTGCCGGTATATGGGGATACTGTACTGGTATTTTGAGCCTTTTTAAAATTTTTGTAATACCGGTTTTCCCAAATTTAAAACCCGGTATTTCCTAGAAATTCTTTAAATTGTCTCCGAAAGAGAAAATGTCTTATGTGGTATTTACATATTTAAAATAATTTTAAAAATTAAAATTAAGAAAAGGGGCTAACCAATTTGAATTTGATAAAGTTTATAGTAAATTTTCGAAAATTTTTTACCCTCAAATGTATCACCATTCAGAAGAATTCAGTACAATTATCGAAGATGATGATGACACTAAAGTCGATAGTGAAAAGGAATTGTCTCTTGAACAAAAATTAGCATTAGAGATAGTTAAAAAAATTTCAGCAAACCAAAATTCAATACGGAAGTCAGCTATATCCGAAACCATTTGACGAGAAATCGGTTTATATGAAGATAAGGGGAGGGGGAAACATTTGGAAAAAGAATTCCCCTTTTGCAGTACCACCAACTAGCATAGAGAGAAAAAGCGTTTTCGACATGATCATTTTTTTTACAAAATTACGTTCCAGGTTTAATGGTAGGAAGTGATGCATTATGCTTTTTTAGATCCTATTTCAAAAAAATTTTTAATTACCACAGACTGAATATGATTTTTACACTTTTTTTTGATTCTTTTTTATACTGTTTTTTAAAAAATTTCAAATTATTTTTTGTGATATTTACGCCCCAATAAAATTGGCAAACAAAACAAAGAAACCACTGTGTTTTTTTTTCTGTTTCTAAAATTTCTACTACCGATATCAAAACCGGTATACCGGTATTAAGATCTAAGAAATACCGTATACCGGTATTGAACTTTTGGTCCGATATTGCAATCGCTACTTACGGCATGGTACGTACGGACTGCAGAACTACAAAAATACGACAAAAGGCGCTAAATTGCCAAACATTTCGCTGGAAAGTATCACCTTCTATTTGGAAAAGCGTAAATTACATGTTATGAGTTGAACAAATTAAGTTCGAACTCCACGGATATGAAACACCAATTTTTCTCTTTCCCGAACTCATGTCGGGCATTTCAAAATTGAAGCATTTGTGTTGCCCGAACTGAGTTTGGGCATCACAGGCAAGGGGTTAATAAAGCCACAACTGTGTGAAGTATTTATGTATAGTATTGCATCAATTCATATAGATTTTGGATTTGTACTAGAAGAGTATCATTCTAGGTGGATTCCATGAATTTCAGCTATGGGAAAGCATCCCGAGTGAAATCAAGACAAAAATGCCACTCAGCGAAGACTTACCTTTTGTCCGAAATTTACTGGTACTCCACTTTGAGAAGAGAGAATTCTCATACTGATTATCAAATCCTCTGCATACCTGCACATAGGACCGGTATATAAGTAAGGGAGGAGCGTTGGATCAGGAGTTGGATGACAGCCTAAATTTGGTACCAAACCTAAAATGTGAGAGGCATATCAATTTAAGGAAGGAAAACAACACATATCTTTAGTTGGACCATATATGAACAATTTATATATATTCGATAATTTGTAAAAATTAAGCGCAAAGCTATAAGCGCTAATTGTTTTGTTTACTTTTGAAGAATTGTTTTACAAACGTTAAAAAATAATGAAAATATTTTAAATCCGAGTTAACGTTTGTATTAACCACTTCCTTGCATTTCCCGAGTTTAGTTCAAAAATTTACACTGCACAATCGTTCTTTCTCGAATTATTTCACATGTATTTTTTTATGGTTTTGAATACTTAAGGCATCCGACTACGTTCGAAACCGTGATTTTAAAAAGACGCATAAATGGATAATTTTCATGATATTTAGTCTCCCTTAGATTAGAATACATGTATAAAATTGTTTTAAGGACATTTTGACAAAAAAAAAATTATTTAAATACAATATATTTCGGCTAAAAAGTAACTTAGAATAACCTTTTTTTAAAATGTTCTCTTTTTGTGAAAAATGCTTTTATTATAATAATATTTTGCTTGCATATAGCCTCCAGACGTCTTTTACAGAGGCTCAACTAGAATTTTTGAAAATTAAAACATTTTTTGAGTTAAAAACCATTTGAAATAATTACGGCGTTTTTTTTAAATTTTTCTCCCTCTATTGTCGTAAGACATGGGATAAACCCACTTCTAGGTTATATTTTCAAAAATTTAGTTGAGCCTCTGTAGAGGGGGGTCTGAGCTATATTTTTCATACAAAATATTATTATAATAGAAGAGTTTTTCACAAAAGGAGAATGTTTTGAAAATGGGCTTCCCCTTATGTTATTTTATGCCCAAAATACCCTTTAAAAAAATTTTTTTTTGTAAAAATTATTAGAAAAAATTTCTTTTTACTTTTTTCGATATAATGACATTAAATATCATAAATTTTACCCAAATTTATACTTTTTTTGCAAAATCACTGTTCCAAAACTTTGGGCGGAAAACCTTTAAAAAGTACCTTTCCCGGTAAAAAATTTTCTGCAAAAGGGGGACGCCCTTTTTCCGCTGAGTACCCCATTCACGCGACACTTTGTTGAGTACATTCCCCAACAGAAAAAAAAACAATCCCACAGACAGTGTATTTTTTTCCCGCTGAAAGAGAACAGTAAAGGAAAGAAGATAAAAAAAAAGATTCTACCCCCCGATTTCGATATTGGGTTACTTGAAGCTCTTGTTTTCGAATTTATCAAACATGATCAAATATTGATAAATAATTTCATAATTTTTTGGGAGTAAATAACTTTAAGACGTAAAAAAAATTTTTGAATTCAAAAAAAAGCTAGGTATTTCGTTTTTTTATATTTAAATTAGAGCGAATTGATTTTTGGTCTAATGATTTATGCCACAAATAAACCAAATTTTAAACAGGTGTAAATTCCATTTATTTAAAAAATTTTTTTTTACACTTTTTTTTTGGGAAATTTTTGTTTTTACAATTTGATTGATTGAATATTAACGTCGCACTGTTCAGCTAAACGGGGGTTTTTGGCGACGGCCCAAAGTAATTTTGAACCAGGTAAATGACGGGGACAAACCCCCGAGCTGGCACCCCCTCCAACCACCGCACCACACCAACGGGAGTGAGGGTTTCAACCCCGACAGATTTAACGTGAGGGCACCCTTAAGGCGGGTCTTAAGTGGTACGGGGCCCCGAACTGTGACAAGGAAAAGCCCCCGTCCAATACCTATACCACTCGGCCCGTGGCCAAAAATTTTGGGCATACGAATGGTGATATTATTTTTAAAAAATAAGCTAAAACTGACTTTTTTTGATGCATAACCCTTTTGAAAAAAAAATTTTTGGGGGGATAGGATTAATAAGGTCCACCGAAAAAGTATTACGGGACAAAAAAAATTGACGTAGAGAGAAAAGGGTTATATTTACGTCGCCCCATAAAGTTACACAAAGGCTGCTGACGACACTCCTCGTAATTTTGAATCATGATCAAGCTTAGAGGACGACACCTAGCTGGCACGCCCTCCTAACTTTCCACCCACATCAAGGGGGAGGAGGTCACAGATTTAAAGTGAAATGAATGGGAGTGTAACGTTTTTTGCTTGAAGCCCCAAAAACTCAAGGGGGGGAGAATTTTTCCCCCTTTTCTACCCTCCCGGTTAAAACAAGCTTTTAAAAAAGCAAACTGAACAAACTAAAAAACAAGAACTGTCAAAAAGCAAACTTTACAGACATGAAAGAGACGAGCGAGGAGCAATGCGTAGCGATTTTTGGGAAAAAAAGTTTTTTTTTTTTGAAAAAGATATTTAGAAAAAAAACCTTAAACTTCTTTTTTTGTCAAAAGTAAAGAAAAAAAAAACCCCGAGGGGGATTAGGGGGAGAGGGGACCAGCACAGATCGGTTTCGAGTCCTAAGGAGATTTTCCAGGGGATTGATTAATTGATTGAATATTAAAGTCGCACTGTTCAGTTACACGAGGGCTTTTGGAGATTTTCCGAGGGAAAGAAAAGAGGATGAAAGCCGATGGTGTTGGAGAATTGAAAAAAAAAACAAAAACAATTTTTTAGAAAAATGGGCAAGTGCCCTTTGAGTGATTTGTTTTTCTTTAAAAAGACTGAATGCACCGGTTTTGGGGGTAGGGGGACCCTTTTCTTCATGGCTTCAATGATAAGTAGTTTGTCGAGAAAATAAATTTTTCTTTTATTGCAACATTTGGCCGTGACGATTCATTTACGCTACCTTTACGCTACGTCACAGGAGTATTATCTACCTAAAATGAGGCCTACCTCTAAAGTAGATCGTCTGAAGCATTAGATAAACGTGATCCTAGCGTAAGTACAAATTTGTTTGGACTGATCTCTGGTTCTTCTGAATGATTATTGGTCATGAGGAATTCCAAAAAGTATCCTCCCAGAACTTCACTGACCCCTGAATTACAGTTAAAAATAAGAAATTAGTATGGAAGATTCCTGCAGGAGGTCACCAAAGATAAGTCACTTTTACAGAGGAGAAACAGACTTTTGAAGCCAAATTAGATTTTCTGGCCATCATGATTCCAATTTTGATATCTTTTACATCAATGGTGGTTCCTAAACTGTGGCCCGCGGCCCCCAAGGGGACCGAAGAGGTTTTGAGGTGGTCTACGAAGGTCTCTTCTTTAATGTTAATATTTCCCTTTTACGGATTCTAAAAGGCCTCGTGGAAAAATTGAAAGATGCGCCATCCTAGACTAGATAAGTAAAATTTTCCGTAATGGGAAAAAATGTACTAGGGGGCATGATTCTTTCAACCATGAATTTATTAGGGTTTAGTTTTTGTTTTGTAACCACATAACCAAATACAACGAAATATTTTTTTAAAAAAAAGTAATATAAAAAAAAATTTTAAATCAATTCCTACTTTAAAACAAAAAAAAATTTTTTTTTAGCTTTTTTTTTAAAAGTTACAATTAATATAAATATGTATATACATACGACAGAATACAACAAAATAGTAATTTAAATTTTTTTTCATCATCATTAAAGTATCGTATTGTCATCCAAAAAAAATCGTGGGAAAAAATTTTAGTTCCACTGAATGCTTCCCAAAAGTGGGGAAAGAAAAAACTTTTAAGAAATTTTTTATACAATGCCAAAAAAGGGCCAGTTTCCCCAAAAAAGGAACCTTTAAAGTGGTTGTATTTGTAATTTTTTAAATAATTAGGGTTTTAATTTTTTAATTTTTTTTAATTATAATTAAATTATACCCGGTTTTTCATCCAAAATAAAAACAAAAGTATATAACATTTCAGCTCAATTTAAAAAGTATTTTTTAAAAGATTAAAAAACCCCCCAAAATAAAAAATAAATAAATAAATATATAGAGAGTGTGAGCTAATAGTGAAAATTAAAAAATATGATAACAATTGCATTTAATTCCCTCAGCCATGCGTTGAGAGTCAGAGAGAGCGACAGGTGTTCAAACTCTTTGGGGATCAGCGATTTTAGGCTGATGCATAAAATAGCCCGGCGGTGATCGAAAGCTTAAGAACCACAGTTTACAGCTTTATCAAAAGAAAAGTTGGATTTATTGATTTTTTGGATAACAAAGAAAAAAAAAAAAAAAGAAATATCTAATTTGTGAAACTCAGACAAAAACTTTTTCTAACCATGGTAGCTGAGTGGTGATGATCACGAACTCGTGGCCGGCACGTCATGAGTTCGAATCTTGGGGACTTCAACTTTTATAATTTCGTTAATTCTACTGATGAACCAGAGAACGTTTCTCAGAATTTTTGCGGAAAAAAAACAACAACATTTAATCTTGATTTGAGTGTAGAAAATATTAAATTAGGTATAAAAAAGTATACAAAAGTAAATAAACTTTAAAAAAAAGGCTATACTTTTACCGACAGGGACAGGTATAACACTTAAATGTTCTTTTTTGCTACTGAGAACAACTATAAAGGGAAAATGTAAACAATAATGAAACACAATATGTCTTTGTGCCACACAATATTTAGTACTTCACTTATTAAAGGATTATTTTATAGTTTGATTAAAAAAATTTTTACATTTATTTGAGATCCTTTAACTTGTTTAAAAAGGAAGAATTTTATTTTTTTCATAATAGTCATATTAAAGTTTTTTTTCCCCCATAAAGTGGGGTTTAAATATTTTTTTATTTATAACATTATCAATTCCCTTGATTTTTCATATACCAAATATAAAGATTTCAGAATTATTTTTTTTACAATATTTTATCCCGCAATTTTTTAGGAAGATTTGTTTAAAAAACAAAATCCGTTTTAAATTTTAATGAAGGAACAGATAAATTATTTCTCTTTTATTTAAACTGTAAAAATATTCCCCGGTTTTGAAGTAAAACTCCATACCCCCCGAAGGTTTGTGTCCAAACAACCAGTAAAAAAGGGGGTACCCCCGATACTTTTAAAAAAATCATTGCCTAACCTAGAACAGACCCGATGCAGCAACCAAAGCCTTTTTCCCCCCCTACAAAAACAAAAAAGCACCACATATAATCACCACATTCGGAAAAAAGGGGGGTAAAATCTGCCTTTTTTTTGCACATCAAAGTCATGAATATTCAAAGTATTTATATTGGAGCTTTTTTATTATATTTATCGCGGGAACTTTGGTATTGATCTTTTTCTTTAATCTAAAAAAAGAAAAAAAGCAATAAAAAAAAAGTCATAAACGTAAATTCGTTGATATTTTTAATTTTAAGGGTTTTCTAAATTTTTATTTAAAAAAATGTTAAGCACTTAAAACACCCCTACATTTTTTTTCTCAAAACTACAAAATAATGTTTTTAAAAGACTTTTTTTTTGTTTTGGACGGGGTTGATGTTTCAAAAAAAATAGCTTGTCCGCGAATCAGTCAGACTGTTTGGGGCTTTTAGAAGAAATGGACCTAGTACCTAAAATGTCTGCATTCCTCCACAAAAAAGCATAGTTGTGTACAGAAAGCTGCTAACGAGACACGTTTGGTGACATCGATTCGTTGGGTAGCTGAAGTAGTAAACGGCCAGCTCAAAAACTGTGGAGAGCTTTAAACAGTATTATCCCATATGTCCAAATACCATATATTACAGATTATGTTAAAATTGTCTGTGCAATTCTTAATGCTTGCCACCCAGCAAAACAATAATGGGGACGACAATGTAACTACCCAACGAGTGCTAGATTTAGTGAAGAAGCCTAATTACTTACAATAGAGTTGAAGAAAATATCTGGGCAAGAAAAAGGGCAATATGGACTTAATTAGTGACTATGATCTTCCAGATTTTCCGCGATTAACAGGGAAGGAGCTTCGATATTTAACTCTTGGGATATACGGTTTTAAAAAAAAGCCGATCATACACTAAAGAACCCCCTTAATCAATGGGGGTTTATTTTTTTAAACCCCGGGGGCGGTCACTAGCCCCCTTTTTTTCCCTACCATCGGTTACCGGGTGGGTTAGGAAAAACCCCCAAACTTTTAAAAAAAGTTTTTTTTAAATGAAAATAAAATTAAGTCATTATTATACATATTTAAAAAAGTACAAGATTTTTTTTGTATTATGCAAATAAAATTTTTAAAATTTTTATTGCAAAAAAATGAGACTAACATTAATGTAAACTTTTTTTAAAAAACACATAATTTTATTTTTTTTTCATAAACCAGTATAAAAGGGTACATACCAGTAATAAATATACTTATAATTAATGAGATAATGATTGTAGAAAGTAGAAAAATAATATTTGAATTATTTTCCAAACATTCAAAATCGACTGTATACATATTTCAAACTTCGCGGGAGTTCTCAGCCCACCCCCCTTTAAAAAAATTTTTGAAGGTCATTACTTTCCCAAACCGTTCAAGAAAGAAGGTTTGGGCATCGGGCCCGAAGGTTAAAGACCAAAAATGTGCAGCTACAAAAAAAAATTGTGGGCCCGCGTATTTCGAATCATGGGAGGATTTTTTTGTTGCGGGGGTGTAAAAAATTTAACCAAGCGAGTGATCGCGGGTTAAGTAAATTGAGAAGATTCCTCAGTTGTTCGATTCCAATTGAGATCACGATACACAAATTCGAAAGTATATAACATATGGATAAGAACAGGTGTAGGTCACAATCCAAACATTGAATGGTGTTGTCAGTGCAAAATTTGGTACTAGAGTTGTTGGCTGTTGTGCGCATGTTGCATTTGTACTTTGGTACTTAAGATACTGCCGCCATAATCACAACCCCCAGAAAAAAACATCAAGTCTTATATATGTTATCCCCTAAACCCCGCTACTGATGGTCCAGTGACGTTTTCCCGGAAAATGAGGAGGAAATATAATCGAAGACATTTGTTAAAAAATAGTTTAACATTGTTTTTTTTTTTCTTTTTTTCTATTTCATAAAATATTTTTAAAAAACCAAAAGCTTTTTTATTTTGACTGAGTATCAGTTTTAAAAAAATTACATAATATGAATTTCCGAGGGGAAAAAAAAGGCTGATCTTTACCCCCCCCCTTTTGGAAATATAAAATTATTAAATGATTTTTCCCAGTTTAAAAGCTCACATCTACAAGGCATTTTAAATTTTGAATGTTATATTATTGCTATAGAATTTCTGATTTTTTTTCCAAATTAAAATTTATGCATTTATTGGGGGCGCAAAAACTGTATCTTAAAAAAAAAAAAAATTTCTTTTGTTCTTTAATTTTACCTTTTTTTTCCAAAAATACATATATAATAAAAAATTTTGTTTAAAATTACTTTTATTAAAACTATATTTTAATTAAATTCATTTTTAAATATATTTCAATATTAATTTAGTCTTTACTAAGAAAAAACCTTTTTCACTTAGTTTAGTTACAAAAAAAAATATCTAGGTGGTGCCTCTGCTTTTTTTCCCCTGCATCATCATTTAGCGTGGGAAATTTCCCAAAAATTTTCGTACAATTTTCCCTTTTTTACAAATTAAAGAATCATAAGACCCAAAGAGATCTTAAAATTTGAGATAATTATTGAGCTAAAGAATTATAAATATCATTATCCCATGCATAGCAATTTTGAAATGACATACCACTACTTCCACCGTCGTTTTAATTTTTTAAATTGGGGAAAAGGTCTTCCCTGCAGTATGTTATTCGTTTCAAAAAACCATTTTATCTCTGCGCTGTTGGTGGTGGGATAAAATAGCCCCAGCCTTTCTTTCATGAGGGCAACACTTGGTGCATCTTCGGCGGCCTTAAGTTTTCGAAAAAAAAGTGATCCAGCAGTACATCTTAAAATCCCAAAAAAAAAAAGTAAATAAGTTTAACAGACATTAATTTATGTCAGCCTCTTAACTTTTAAAAAATTTAAAAAAGAAGGGGGCCTATATTTCTAAAAAGTCATTTTTTTAAAATACACATACTATGGTGTCAAGGGGGTAAAATACAGTGGTCAAAAAAAAGTATTTGACATGCAACGATTTATACGAATATTGACTTAAAAAAACCTTACCATTTCAAAAAACAATGAAACCATGTTTCGTTATTTTTGTTGATTTTAACAGTTCAGTTTCTACTGTTGGGAAATTTTTTTTATTTTCAAAAAAAAACCAAGAAAAAAAATTACCATTATAATTTTCAAAAAGGGGGTTTGGAAGAAAAAGTATTCGACATAGGAGGTTTTTGGGGAAAATTTTTTTAAAATTGAAACAAAATTACCTTTTTAAATGTGGTTGCAAATTTGTAACCCAAAACATTTTTGGGCTATCTCTGAGGGCACATAGAAAAGATTTATTTAAGCAGTGAGTAGGGTAGGCCAAAGGGAGAGGTTTTCGAGTGGGAAAATAAAAAAATTTTAAACATAAACCCAAATTTAAAAAAGGTTTATCTGAAAAAAAAATTTTGGCTATTGAATAAGCCAAACAATCGTGCATTATATGAGTAAAAAATATTAAGAGCAAAAAATCGGCTGATATTGCCAATATCTGGTGAACCAGAAAAACCCTTTTCCCAAGCGGCGGTCCACAAAACCAATGCATCAAATTTGGCAAAAGGTACCAAGGATTGCTTAGGCATTGATGTTATGCCCCAAACTGTTAGAAATTACCTACATAGTAATGGATTTAAAGCTAGAACTGCTGAAAGAAGCCATATATATTAAAAAAACCGGTGCAAAAAAATTAGAATTTTTTTAGGGGGAAAATGCAAACAAAACCAGTAGATTTCGGGACAAAAGTAATTTTTTTCAGACGAGAGAAAATTTTTAAATTTTTTTGGTTTTCAGAAAATATTAAGATGAAAAAACGAGTTGAAAGAACGAAAAAATGGTGTCCACAGTAAAAACCAATGGAGGAGGAGGTATAATGGTTCAGGGGTGTATGGCGAGGGGGAAAATTTATTGTAATTAACGAAAAATGGACCATCTTTTTCCTTTGATTTTGAAAAAAATTTTGAGTGCCAGTGTGGATAAAGGGGAGAGGGGGATCCCAAATTTTAAAAGAAATGCCCAAAAAACCTACCCCAATACAAGCTTTGACTACCAACGCCCAAAATTTAAAAAAAACCCAGCCAAAGTTCAGATCTAAACCCAATTTGGGGAAAATGGATGAGATCGAAAAAAAAAAAAAAAAGTGCCATTTTTCTAAAAACGTCAAGGGGCCCTTTAAAAGGAATGAAATGACCCTATAGTGACAAAATTTTTTGGTTAAATCTCCCCCAAGTTTAAAAGAAGTCATCCTTTAAAAAGGAAAATTCAACTACACTGGTGAAAAAACTTAAGCAACAGGTGGGTTTATTGCCAAACTTCATAAAAAATCATCTGAGAAATGAAATTTTTTGAAATGAGGAGAGTATTAGTACAAAAAGGATGAGAAAAGCACGGCGCTGAAAAAGGAAAAAACGCATACGGTATGGAATCAAACAAAACAAGTTTTATTGAACGCATAGTATGGGACTCATGTTTTCTACCCAACAGGAAGAATAACGCAGATTTTCCTTAATAGGTATATGCCCTCCACTTATAAGGGTTCTTCGTACCGCCCCCGCATACCAAAACCCAGCTGGTGCAACATTTTTTGGGGTAGTAGTGCCTTCTCCTAACATCTGTTGAGTTGTTGGTTTTCCCCGATGATGTAAGGTGGGTACGTCCCCCCAAAGCATCCCACACATGTTCGATGGGATTTAAATCTGGGAGCACTTTGGGCCAACCATTAGTGATATCTTCACTTTCCAGCAGCTCCTAAACAGCAAGGGGGTTGGGCCGTGCATTGTCATCCATAAAAGAAGCTGGGCCAATGGCCCCCAAAAAAGATCACAGGGGGAAAAATACCTCCTCACAAAGCGCCCCCGGTTACAGCCCCTTTGTCGAAAATGCGAAGCTCAGTTCCCCCGTTCAGCATAATACCAACCCAGCAAGAACTCCAGGACCACCGTTGATGTTTTCCTGATTTTACGGGAAAAACCCGGGGTCCCGATTTCCAAATCAAACGAGTTGAGAATCGCTTTGGCGAACCGACCCCATCCGTAAAAAACACGACTCCGATCGTTGTCCAGTTTTTTTGCCCCGGCCTACTGTAAGCGGTGGCTTCAGTGACCATCTTTCAACGGGGGGCAGCGTTCGGGGCGGGGGGCGAACCCCCTTTGTAAGGGCCCCGGGACAAACCGCACCTTTGTCGACCTGTTGCTGTACAGAGTTTCGAACAATGGGTTGCGACCTTCGACTTTTTCGCCTGCAGGATGGTTTTAGGTTCCCCCAGTTGTCGTCCTCGGCGGCCCATAAACCTTTTTAACAGCTGCCTGTGGTTTAACGCTTTCCCCGCGCGCGAAACACACTTTTGTTGATTCCCAACTCGCAGCCCCCTGGTGACAGCGCCCCCCCTCCAGCCCGATCATTCTTCCACTGTGAAGTCGTCCAGGTGATTTCTTTTCAGCCATATTTCACGAACTGACTCACTGGCACTTGCAGAGAATATGGTGAATTCGTCTTCGTCCTTCATTTCATTCTATTTGAGCAGCGCGCGCCGCATCACGGTTTTGCGAGGCCATCGCTTCTGACGGTTTTTTTCCTGATATTTGCATACGCATGACGTTTCTACTGACTTCGTTTCCCCCACTGATCTCCCGACCTACTTTTCGCAATTTCATGGTATCTGCTATTTTTCATTGTTGCTTAAGTTTTCAAAAGTGTAGAAAATTCGTTTTATATTTTTGTATATTTTTTTATTTATTTTTTTGCGTGAAATACTTTTTTGTTTGTTAATTGCCTTTGAATGAAATAAAAAAAGGGTTTTGTTAATTTATTACTTTTGTGTATTCAAAAGGTGTTACATTTAATATTTTAAAGATATTTTTTTAAAATCAATAAAAAAATTGTTTTTTTTTTATATACAGTTTTTATTTATTAATCCATTATAAGCAGAAATCTTTGCATGTCGAATACTTTTTTTGACCGCTGTATCTCTCTTACTGGGAGGCTACATTCTTAAAAACACGTAGACAAAAGCACTGAGGGGTATTGCTTACGATAAAAATTAAAAATTGTTGGTCTAACGGAGGGGTTTGAACACCCCTTTTTCTTGTGTAAGCCACTGAGTGTTCTTATATACGACGTTTCAGTCCAGTGTTGGAGATTAGAACTCGTTACCTTCTGATTCGTAAGCACGTAACATACCACTAGACAAAAGTGATCACTTCTGTCTGGAGGTTGTTACTGGCTTATGTAGATACCGCCACACCAATAAGATCTTAAACAGGCATTTTAAATTCGCTTCTAACTGAGACTTTTTCATCGACTATATATCCAAAAGCATATGCATAGCTAAGCAACGAAAACTTCCACATAGAGAGTGAAAACTATTAAAATATTTTTTCTTCTTGAAGAACGCATTGATAACTGTGCTTTTTTAAAAAGTAGTCCTATAAACTGAAAGCCATCACGAAACTTTTAACTGTCATGCCCGAGGTAATCTCGGGCACAGCACTGGTGTTCGAAAATGTCACGCCCGAGTACCACTCGGGGTAATTTTTTTTTAGTTCATCGTATTGTTTTACTCGAATGTATATCGGGAAACTTTTATTTCGGCTTCATCTCTTTGTCAAACCCGACTGATTCTCGGGAAAAGTTAATATGCGCTCAATTCAATAGATGGCAGCACTTTACTGAAGACCTAAAAAAAATGAACACTTGATTTTTGCAATAAAAAAATTGGACAATTTGTGTACCCAAATCATCAAAATAACTTGACAGTTAATAATACATAATGAAACAAAGCACATCGAGGTGTTGTAATGCTTCACATTGCACAGACATTAACCAGTCTTAATGGCAGAATTGTTACTGACATTCTAATATCAAAGCCACTGTATAAAAAATATTGAAGATTGATGTGATTCGAATCGCAACAGCTGAGATCAAACGTAACTTTTTAATGCTTAAATTAATTTAAAAAAGTAAATAGCCATGACATGGGGAAAAAAAAGACTGTCCAATTGGTAGTTGCCATTATCTTTCACATAAAATCCATTTGTTTGAAATCCTTAATATTTCCATCCTAATAGTTTCTAAGGTTAAAACAATTGTAGAATTCAGGTAAGTCACGCTTGTTTGACAGCTGCTAAAATTGTTATACTTGTAACCAATTTCGAGATTATTGGAATATCGAAAAAGTATTACTCCATAGGGAAAGCAGCTGAAGAATAATTATGAATACTAAAAAAATTAAGAACTAATTTAAAATTTTAATTATTATTATTATCAATATTTCCTACCGAAAAATATTTAAAACAATACTCATGATATTGCAATTTTGAAAAGAATTTTTGAAAAACTTTCAAATTACATTAATCACTTTTAATGTTTTTATTTCATGCATTAAAATTTAATTTTGATTCATATTCATTTTTTTAACACGTTTTTATAAGTTTCACTTGTATGTAATGAAATCTTTGAACTCGATTTTAAGGATTTATGAGATTTGGCGTTATATCGTTATATCGTTTCATTATATCGTTTCTTGATTTGGCGACTAATTGCATAAACCATTTTCAAATTTGGCGACTAATTCCATATGCCATTTCTAGATTTGGCGACTGATTCCAGATTTAGCAACTAAAAGATTAAGGTACAACCCTAAAACTTCACAATAGGCTTCTGGTTAATAAAAAATAAAACAAAAAAAAGTGTTCTTTATGTGAAAAAAGGTAGAGTGGGTGGGTGTGTAGTTTTTCTGAAAATGGAAATAAAAAAAAAAAAGACTCGTGCATGTGAATAAAATAATTTATGTTCTAACTGCTAAATATTTTTTTATTTTTATACAGCAATACGTTTAAAAGTGATGATACGAATTAACATTATAGCAATCCGAGGCCCTGTTAACGCAGAGAATAAATACCCTTCAGATAAATTACTTAATATCTATTAAAGAGCAAGACAAATTCCAGCAGCCACATAATTCTGGCCCCAAATATCAAACTCAAGGATAAATTCAACAAAGGATAAATGATAATTTTAAAAACTAAAAAAAAAAAAAAAACAGATTGAACTAAAAAATGAAAAATAAATTATAGTTTTAAAAAAACTAAAAAACACGCTTTTAATGTGAATCGAACTAAAAAGTAAAAAAAATAATTCTTAATATAAGAATAAAATGATAAACGAGAAAATTAATGTTATTGTGAGAAAAAAGCGTGTGGGGTGCTTTGTACTACATTTTTACACTAACTCAGCATTTCGGAATAGAACTAGAAAGAAATTATAACAATTAATATAGAGCACCCCACACTTTTATCCCAATGACATTAATATTCTCGTTAAATATTTTATTCTTATATTAAGAATTATTTTTTCTTACTTTTTAGTTCGATTCACATTAAAAGCGTGTTTTTTAGTTTTTTTAAAACTATAATTTATTAATACTTCAATAGATTGCTAAATTACTTGAGCCCTCGATACTGATTAAAAGTGTTTAACATTAACCCCTTAACCCAGTGGTTCTCAAAGTTTCAGTATTTGCGACCCTGTATTCAATCATAATTCTCCCCCCCCCCTACAATAACAATGTATTGAATGTAATAATAATGTACTTTGACGATAAAGCTACAATAGAACTTTAACTTCTTAAGTACCACCTGCGTATATAAACGTCTCACTCAGCCAAAGCGTTAATTTCCTCGGACGTATATATACGTTTTTCCGGGGGGTTTTTGTGCACTACTATCCATAAAACTATTCCGAAGGTTTTGGAATGCAATAAAAAGATCTTGACAATGTTTGCGATGGGCTTACTTATTTCAGAGAATTTGCTTATTCATTACTTTTCTCTCCTCTCTCTAAGACATTCCATACTCTCGTCTACGTGGAAAACGGTGGCATTGGGAGGGAACCACGTAACTTTTAATCGGCAGTTAAGGGATTAATTATGAACCGTACAAAAAATTATCAAGATAAGTGTTAATTTTTATATATGACAATGGGTATGGTAATTATTAATGTTGTTCTTAACTTAGTATTGTTAAATTAATTATCAAATACATTGTGCAGTACTGATTCATTTATACGGGTATTATATCAGTGTAAATGGGTATTTTATTTTTTATTATGTCAGAATGTATTTTGTTTGCTTACTTTAAGTAAATTAATAATTTTTTCAAATAATCTTTAGTGTTCGGCTTTTCAATATGCTTGCAACCCCTCGTAGAGTTATCACGCCCCCTAGGGGGTACGCCCCATCGTTTGAGAAACACTACCTTAAACGGTAAATTTTTTGGCCCAAAATTTTTTAAAAAGGGTGCATTTTTTATTGCAAGTTATTAAGCTTAATACTCAACAGAATAAGAAAATAGAAGAATTTTATTTTAACTTTCAATTTTAAAGTTTTTTTCTCACATTTTTTTTAAAATTTTTTTTATTTTATAATTGTAGAACAGAAATCTCATAAGTTTTTCCCTTTTATGAGCACACTCTGCATGAAATGAAGAATGTTTCATATATCTTAAAAGAATTTCTTTCATACTAACAAAAAAAATCATGTTTGTACTTTTTTTTATTACGTTTGAGTTTTTATTGTATGTGAGCATTTAGTATATGCATACACAATTTGAAGCAGGATATGTAATACAAAGTCCTTAATTGCAATCGGGACAAAAATACATCGGATTTTTCTTATTTATCTTTAATTTCTTTGTTTCTTATCAAGCAAAATATTGAAGATTGTCTTGCTGATCCCTATTCCTTATCGAAATTTTCAAGAATCTAAATTCCTGGCTTCAATGAAAAATTCAAGCATTCATCACAAAGGAAAGCATTTCAGTGCCATGGACAAACTGCATCTCTTAAAAATACTAGCTATAATAATATCACTGAAAGAATGAAAAATATATGCTAATAAAAGATAGAAAGAAGAAAATACCAGTGCCTTTACAGTGTATGCGCATACCAATTGTAGTCAACTTTTGTTTGTGGTTAAAGGGTTAACAGACTCTTCTATGAAATGAAATTTTAAAGTAATAAGAAAGCTGTGTATTAAAAGAAATTAGAATAAATCTAATGTAAAAATATGAAATACTCTTTTGAAATTTTTTTTCTCATAATACTAATAGCGAGGCATTAAAATACCCAGTATCACAAAATTCTAGTTTTATCAGTCGATAAAACAGATTCGAAGCCCGTGGTAGCGTAGTTTTTAATTATATATATATATTTGCAAGACCTATTTTTATCTGTGGTAATAAACGATTATTTTTTTTTTACTTTCCCAAATTTTATATATAAAAAAAAGATTATCTTGCAATACTGCTAACTAAATAAAATTCTACTTTGAAAACGTTACTTGATTAAAACATTTCATAAACCACTTTGCACGATTAAATTACCATAATGATTTCTTCACTACCTTCGTTTCAGATGACGGAACTCGCGACATTATTACGCAAGAAGCGCATTATTATTCAAAGCGCTTTTCCTTAAGAGCAGGGTTGAAGGTCGATTCGCACAAGTGAGACACATAATGAATCATTGTTCCTGGAATCCCTCGCGTTTGTACCTGTTGTTTACTTCAAAAAGATGCTTTTTTCTCTCTGAATGTAAACATTAAAATAATAAAGATAGTATCTTAATATAAAGCAGTGCTACCTAATCTTTTTTTTTTATCTCCGCCGAGCGGTCAACGTTTGGTAATTTTACCGCGACCCACTGATTTGTAAAGTTGATTGTTTATATTTTAGATTGTTTTGATTTAAAAATCTTAACGTAGTTGCAATTAAGGTATTCGACTGGTTGCGACAACTTTTTTTTGAAAAAATGGAGATATGGGGATTTTTTTTTTGTAATTTTTAGATTTATTTAGTATATTTTAAGGAGAAAATCCTAAAATTGAAAACAGAAAAAAAATTATTATTATGAAAATGGGAAAAAAACCGGTGAAAATGTGCAAAAAATTACATAAACGGGGACCACTCTGTACAAAAATTTTATGAACAAATTCTCAATTTTTTAATTTTGATGTGTTACTCTGTTATACATGTTTAAAATGACCTTCAGAGGATAAGAGATATTTTAATTTTTACAAAAACTAGGGCACTTTATCTTAGCTATTATTCGAAATTGCTTGGAAAAACAGTGATTATATTCACATAAGGAACTGTAAGTTTTGTAATAAAACAATGATTGATAAATCTGAAAGTCAAAACATTCCCACTATTATACAGAATATACACACAAAATTTTAGCTAATTATTTTCAAAACTTTTTGAGCGATCGCCGTCCCCGTTTGAGCTTTTCTAAAAAAACACATTTCGAGTAGAACGCATTTTAAAGTTTGACATCTTGTCTAAAGTTATGGCATCTGCTTTTACTAAAACACCTGTAGTTTTTGTTCTAGTGAATGGAAAATAAAAAACTTGGTATTTTTACTAAGATAATAAGATGGCCTATAAAATAAAATCATAAGAAAAATTTGACAATTTTTGAAAAAAATTCATGATTTTAGGGTAGTCGGATACCTTAAAAATGCCTTCGGAAAAAAATACAGTTGCATCGAAAATTTAATATAAAGTGATTCCCATAAAAAGTCGCATAAATCTGAGAGAAATACATCACAGTAAATAAAATGGTAATAATTAATGCTCCTTGTTGGGACCCGGTATTGTTTGATCAATGGTCTGGTACCGGTTAGCGGCCTGGCCGTAGGGGACCACTGATATAGAGAGCACTTCAATGAATAAATACTTTTTTTATTTTAAAAGAAATTTTATCAGTAAAATTTTGTACTAGGAGATCGGATGAAGGAAGGCACTCATGAATCCCGTATCAATACTTACATCCCACAATTGTTTGATAAAACAAAAATTAAAAAATTTTTAAAAGACGTGAATATTCAAAATAAATATGTTTTTTTTCTTCTGAATTTCAATTTTAGATAGATTTTGATACTTACCTTTAACAATAAGAAGTACTTTGACAGATATGGGGACGCCCAGAAGAGGTTTTTCTTCTGCCAGTTGTTTTTTGGAGTATCTTCCAGAGGCTATCAATACATCCACTTCCTTTGCCTCTTCCAAGGCTGCAGAGAAACATTGATCCACAGTAGCGTTAATATAAGGTTCTACTTCTAAAATTCTTTCCATATAGGCACGAATAACATTTTCGCTTTTAATCTGTAAAAATATAAGTGAGAATTCATCCTCTCTCTCTATATATAAAGTTTTTCATGATGCTATAATAAATTTATTTGTAATTGTTAAAATAATCGCCTGTCTGAAGGTCGCAACACAGTCACCAATTCGCCAAAATGACGCTAACTTAAGTGTATCGCCATTATTTCGCCAAGTATCCATTGAAACGCCCTTGTAATGTAAATGACGGCGTTTCTTACGAATATAACAAATTTTACTCATGATATAAATATAACAGAAAGTAACCTATAAAACATCCAGATATAAATTATACACACAACTTTAAGGTAAAACATTAATTACAAAAAATACGCCATATATATATAAAAAAAAGTTTTATCGTGATGCTGAAAGAAATTTACTTATACTCAAGGTATAGTTAGTAAAAATGGGTCTTAAAAATAAATTTACCTGAAGAGGAGCACCGAGAACGAATTTTGCGGGGAAAAGAACAAATGCATAAAGTGTACGTAAGACAGATTTTTTTTAAAGAGATTAATTGAAAATTAAAGTTTTACAGTTTGAGCAATGAATATAAACAGTTGTATAAGTGCTTACAATGGTGGTTAGACTCCTGTTAGGTGGAAGGGAATAACTCTCCCTAGATTTTTTATAAAATAAAAAAAGATAGAGTGAAATTTATTTTAAAATTATAATAACTGAATTGCAGTTGATGTTTATCCCTCTAATTCAGTAATCTTTATAAAATTTGTAAGACAATACACATAATTTGAAGTTATTTCAGCGTTCATTTTCAGTAACAACAGGAGTTATACATTTAAGGTATCCGACTACGTTCGGAACCGTGATTTTGCAAAAGCGTATAAATGGATAATATTTACGATATTTAGTGTCACTTAGATTAGAAAATGTATATAAAATTGTTTTAAGAATAGTATTACAATAAAATGTTATTTAAGTATAATATTTTGACAAAAAATGAACATAGAATAACCCATTTTCAAAATATTCTCTTTTTGTGAAAAATGCTTCTATTATAATAATATTTTACCTGTATATAGCTCAGAACGCTGTACAGAGGCTCAACTAGAATTTTTGAAATATATAACTTAGAAGTGGGTTTATCCATGTTTTACGACAACAGAGGGGAGAAATTTTAAGAAAAAAATGCCGATAATTATTTCAATTGGTGATAACTCTGAAAATAATGAGAATTTTTCAAAACTCATAGTTGGGCCTCTGTACAGAAGTCTGAGCTATATACAGGCAAAATATTATTATAATAGAAGCATTTTTCACAAAAGGAGAATATTTTGATTAAAGGTTATTTTAAGTTAATTTTTTGCCGAAATATTGTATTTAAATAACTTTTTTTTGTCAAAACGTCCTTAAAAACAATTTTATACATGTATTCTAATCTAAGTGACACTAAATATCATGAAAATTATCCATTTATTCTTTTTTTTAAAATCATGGTTCCGAACGTAGTCGGATACCTTAACTAGTGTAATTAGTACAAATTTTCGCATTTCAAATTGATTAAACGTTACTACTTAGAACTTTTATTAAAAAGACTGACAGGCATGATATCTAAGTGGTTGACAACTGGGAAACCATAGTCTGCCTTTTTTCTCTCGTGTTATAAGTTCAACTCCCGGTATCACAGAAGATTCGTCATATAGAATGGTTGATGAAGGGTTGTTAAATCTTTCGAGGGTCTAAATCCATACATTAGAGTGGTGTGAAAGTGTAGAGAGTGAAGTTGCAGCTAAGGTGTCATCCTCATCTAATAGTCATTCAAAATTATGAGATCTGTCTTCAAATATTTCTCGTGTTTATTCGAAGAGAGAGTGCAAAGTTAACAGAGAATCAATTAGTGACAAAGAATAGTGTGCATGCCTATTTTAAATGTATTTCTTCATGGTTCCTGCAGTTTACCAGGTTTTTTTCCTACTATAGAATTAGATCACTAAAATTATAGGGAAATTATAGTTGTGGTCAGCAGACATACATTATAACAAATCTTTGAGGGAGAGATTGGACTCTAAAGATATATATATAATATAATAATAAATTGGATTAAACATTGAAATTAAAAAAAATGAGGTAACAAATCGAATGATAAAAACATTTAACTTAGTTATTTGGTGAATTTGATTTTGGGAGCTTTTTTACTAAATCTGTCATAATTAAAATCATAAAGTATCCCAATTTAATTGCTAAGTCAGTGGTCTCTAAGACCAGGTTCGCGAACCGGTGGTGGTCAGTGGGTCAAAGGGTATCTGGTAGCCCAAAGAACATTAAATCATTTCCATTTTATTTATTGTGGCATATTTATCTCGTATATGCGCGACTTTCCATCAAAATACCTTTCTATTCCACGTTCAATCCCTTTCTATTCATTCTTTGGTGTAACTGCATTTCATTCTGAAAGCATGTTTAAATACAATTAAATTAAAATTAGGAAATAAAAGTTAAAATATAAGCAATCAACGTCCCCCCCGCGGAAAAATTTATTAAACTTTGACCAATCCTCAGTGATAGAAATATTAAAGAACACTGTCCTATAAGTCATACTTTTTGTTCAAAAGTTTATATTCAAATATCCATAGACATGTATCTTTAAAAATATTAAGAAACTCTCCTTTTCTGTTAAAAGACTCACATTCAAATTTTATCTTTTTTTAAAAAAAATTAGAATTTCAATTTTTTTTAGTCTAATATTTTCTTTCTCTCATTACATTTAATGAATTCCACAGTTACTACTTTAAGAAGAAAGCTTACGTAGAAACAGAGAGAATTAAATTTAAAATTAGAAAGAAATAAATTATTAATAAATTATAGTTTAAAAAAACTATAAAAAAACGCTTTTAGGGTTAATCGAACTAAATGTAAAAAATAATTCTTATTAAAGAATAAAATGATAAACGAGAAAATTTATGTCATTGTGGTAAAAGCGTGAGGTGCTCTACATCAATTGTTATAATTTCTTACAATTTTATTCCGGAATACCGAGTTAATGCAAAAAGGTAGTACAATGCACTCTACACGCCTTTATCTCAATAGCATTAATTTTCTCGTTTATCATTTTATTATTATATTAAGAATTATTTTTACTTTTTAGTTCGATTAACTATAAAAGCGTTCTTTTTAGTTTTTTAAAAATATAATTTATTTTTATTTTAGTTCGATCTACTATAAAATCATGTTTTTTTTTTTTAAGCTATCATTTATTCTTGGGGTTAAAATTGCTCACCATTCTTAGAATCTGGTATACCCATTGGCATCCTATCACTGTGTCGATACGGCATGGTTTGAAAAATGTAGGTCCAACCAACTGAACGAAATCTGGAAGAGATAAGTTTGAAATATTTCTTGCGGAAGAAGGTGTAAAGTCAATGATATTTTTCCTTAAAAAGAACACAATATTATCTCAGAAACTTGAATCGGCATTAGACATAAAAGTACCCATTTTGAATCGAAGAGTTTGTGAGAAAAATATTTAACCTGGTGACCTCTGAATCAGTTATCATTTGTTTTGGTAAAATGAAGCAATGAATAATGTTTCATTCTACAGATTCGACCAGAGAATTCAGAAAAACAGACTTTCAGTTTATCAGTTAGAACATAATTTTTTTCTAATGCACGAGTCTTTTTTTTTATTTCCATTTTCAGAAAAGCTAGGTAATTGTTTATATTATGGTCAGAAATTGCTGATGCACCCTCTTTTTTCATATAAAGAATTTTTAGGGTTGTAACTTAATCTTTTAGTCACCAAATTTTGAAATTGTATGTATAATTATTGGCCAAATCTGGAAATAGTTAATCTTGATGGTCCTGATCAGAACAACGGAACAAAATTATGAAATTGTTGTATTGTTATCGGTCCTTGACAAGTGTACAAAATTTCGAATTTTTCTGTGTGTTAAAAATGGAAACATTTGCTCTCTTTACCATATTTGCTGTAAAAATCTGCATTAGCTTTAATTAGGGCGAAATAAAGTATTCCACTTTTCTACTTTACTGCGATTGCGCAGGTTTGCCAATTAACATTGTGAAGTTGAAAACAAAATACGAAACAAATCTCAACGAGTAAATATTTCTTATCAAGCGATTATGAAAAGGAAAAAAAGGAAAATCTAGCAATGAATCATTTTTTCCTAGCAATAAAGAAAGCATTTTTAAACAATACCATTGTATGTATTTCTGCAGTTTCCTGAATTAACTATCAGACTATCTCCTATCTTACGGAACTGAAATTTAATAAAAATTGCTCAATTATGTTTGGAAACATCAAAATTTTGTATCGTTGTCCAGAATACATAACTAGGTAAAATGTCACAGTACATTTACATTAAAAAGGGATTGCAAAATCTATTTCAAAATTCTCTTCTTACAGTACAAAAGAAGTGAAATTTGTTTAACCATGTATATAAAATGAACAAACGCACCTAAGAACAACTACAATATGGGATTGAATATTTTATGCATTGCACTAAAGCTGAATATACGATCCATTGAGAAACATATAATCAAATTCTTTCTTAATAGCGAAAAAAAAATGGTTATGTACTCGCAATACATAAACAGTGAAAGTCGTTTAACACGAAATTTAGGAGACGGAAATATTTTATCTTGTTAAGGTATCCGACAACGTTCGGAACCGTGATTTTAAAAAGGCTCCTAAATGGATAATTTTCGGTATATTTAGTGTCACTTAGATTACAATACATGTATAAAATTGTTTTAAGGACATTTTGACAAAAAGAAAAGTATTTAATTACAATATTTCGGCAAAAAATTAACTTAAAATAACCTTTTTTCAAAATGTTCTCCTTTGTGAAAATTGCTTCTATTATAAAAATATTTTGCCTGTATATAGCTCAGACCTCTGTATAGAGGCTTAGCTATGATTTTTGAAAAATTCACATTATTTTTAGAGTTACAACCATTTGAAATAATTATCGGCGTTTTTTTTCTTAAATTTCTTCCCTCTGATGTCGTAAAGCATGGATAAACCCACTTCTAAGATATATATTTCAAAAGTTCTAGTTGAGCCTCTGTACAGAGGTCTGAGCTACATACATGCAAAATATTATTATAATAGAAGCACTTTTCACAAAAGGAGATTATTTTGAAAATGGGTCACTCTATGCCTTTTTTGTCAAAATATTGTAATTAAATAATTTTTTATTGTAATACTATTCTTAAAACAATTTTATTACATTTTCTAATCTAAGTGACTACTAAATATCATAAATATTATTTATACACTTTTGCAAAATCACGGTTCCGGACGTAGCCGGATACCTTACAGGATATTGCAAAAAAACAACATATGGCATTGTTATTGTCGTGTATGACAAAGTACATGGGTTTTAATAAAAAAAAACATAAGGATATATACAGATATTGCCAAAGGCGTTAATCAAGGGCATGGTAACATCCATGGCTCGATCTAAGTAAAGAATATCCCTGCTGCAGTCATTGTCTATTTTAAAAGGCACCAACAATGGAAGGACAGCTAAAAAGGTGTTTGGGATCCAGTTACGTGCCTGGGCATTGCCTGCATTCCACATATGATCTGGAACCATCGGGCAGAATCTTCATGCCTTTAAAATGCTTTGTCCTTAGTCTAGTTATTGTGACGTAATTTCTCGGCTATAATTTAATTCTGGCAGCGATACTTTTTTTCTTGGGTTTGAGCAGAGCTTTTATTTTGCTACTGCATCAAAGACCGTATTAGATGAAAACAACAACATATATTAACAAAATTAAGTTTATTAGAGAACATTTTACTTTCATAGATATGTATATAACCATATATTTAATGAAAATCTGTGAAACAAAGACATTCACAAAAACTTAATGAAATTGATTACAAAATTTTGAAATACTTTGAAAAACAAAGCATTTATTGAGTTTTTGGAAAATAATTTGATATTTTTCATTACATTGTATTTTTGTAGCATAAAATTGTCAATAAATTGTTTAATATCGTCCATTTTATTATTCATTTAACCATTGGTGAACCAAACTCGTTCTGTGATTTTTACTCACACTGGGCATACTCGTAACCGAATTCCAAAGCCAACTGTTGAGAGATAGTTTTTATGTGGCGTTTGCAGGGGTGGTGGTTGAAAATAGCTTAGATAAACAAAACTGGCTAGTGTCAAAGGCTATTAGGGTCATATTTCTAGGTAAAGTCAGCCTCCTTTCTACGAAACATGTGAAACCACCTCTCGTTCCTTTCGCACCCCTCTTAAATCTCGCCTGCGGTCTAACGTATTTTGTTCATTCCCAGAAGGGAGTGTGATCGATGTCTATTTTCATTTCGTGTTAGAGAAAAAATGCATGAAAATACTTAGTATCTAGTCGGGACCGTTGTATTACTTTGTGTTAACCAATATTTCGTCTTAAGCGCTTTCGTGTCAAGCGTATTCCACTGTGTAATAGAAATATTTTAATTCCATAAAACGTTAAGCTTATTATTCTTTTGAAACTAGATTATATTACATAGAAAATTGCATTTTAAAAAATAATTTTTCAATTTAATTAACATTTTATACTAATGGAAATTTAAATACTTAAATTGAACTTTATCTTCAATGTTGAGAATTTTATATGAATTTAAGAAAAACAAACAGTGCTTTCTAATATTTAAATTACAAATAATTAGCTCATATTAATGAAAAATGTATCGTTCAAGCTTTTATTAGGAGTATTTTTGAAAGAAGTGAGATTTGCTTTAAAGGAGAAGTTCGGAAAATATTTAATTATAAAGCTTCCGGGAAATATATTTTCACAACGTAGGAAATGTAAATAAAGTTTATCAGTTTTAAACCAACAAACGGGAAAAAAAACGATTTTTATTTGTTTGTTCTGAACTTTAAAAAAAATAAAAAGAAATTTTCAGGAAAAATCAGGAAAACGAAATTTTAACTTATGAAATTGCTCAAGGAGGAAACCTGAATGCAAAACAGTAAAAAAGAAAAAGGAAATGAAAGAGGATAAAATGGTTTGGCATTGAGATTATGACAGTGATAAAAAGAATTAATTAAAAAACTATTACGCTTTTCAAACTTTAAATGAAGTAAATTAATTCATATTAAAATAAAGAGAGTAAGTTATCTAACTTAATTGATATCCATATCCACGAGAAGAGAGAAAAAAGTTTTCTTTTCTTTTTTTTTATTTTACTCTCAACGAAAACAAGCAGTTCATTAATGATGCATTTACTAACGGGTAATTTTTTATTATGTATGTCCCATGACAGATTTCAAGCCTAATGCTTGTACTTTAAATATCCTTTTAAATAAAAGTGACACAAAATTCATTTAAGTTCATCATTTAATGATGAAAAGTCTTTCTGCTGTGAACAACGGAAATTATGTATTAGGTTGTTGCAAATGAAATATCGGTTTTCCTTTACGTGTGCAGTTTTCCTCCCTGTTTTTGTTGTTTTTATTTTGGCATAGCCTCTTTTATAGTCGTACTGTTCATTGTCGGAGCTACTTTTCAAAGATTTTCGCAAATACTTTTAAATATATTTGTAAATGTATTAGTACTTTACAATGTATTTGATAAATAATCTCTAAATACTAAGTTAATAACAAGTTTAATAATTACTAGTGACTGCCATGGGCTTGTCTTATGCAATATTATAGACAAAATTTTTAATACTTATCTTGATAACTCCTACAGTTTATGATTAAAATCATATTGTAGCTTTAACGTCAAAGAACATTATTAATGTATTCAATGCATTATTATTGTATAAAGGGGGGGCGAGAGGAAAATTATGATTGAAAATTGGGTCGCCAATATTGAGAGTTTGAGAAGCACTGCTATAGAGAGGTTATTTTACGAAAATCGTGAAATGTTCTTGTTCCAGGAAAAAGTTCGCTATATAGAAAAATTCGCAATATAGAGGTTCGTTGCATAGAGGTTCGACTGTATAAAACTACGACGAATATCCTTACAAAATTCAAAACAAGTAACGAAATGGAAAAGTACTAATACATTTACAAATATATTATATCAATGTAAAAGTGTATTTTATTTTTTTATTATATCAGAATGTATTTTGTTTGCTACCTTTCAGTAAATATTTAATTTTTTAATTCTTTTACTTTCGATTTTTGAAAATGCTCGCGCCCCCCTCGTTGGTTTATGACGACCCCTTAGGGGGACGCACACCACAGTTTGAGAAACATTACTCTATAGTGAAGTGCATTTTTTATATAACGAACTTTTTCTCTTGTGATTTAAACTTTTTTCTCCCTATTTTTGAAGTATTTCTGGAAATTTTAAATTATTCTCTCTTTTAACAAGTTTTATGGTGGTCATAAATCTTGAACTGGTTTTTATTAGGTGCCTAATTCACCGAGAGCAATATAATTGGGCGTTTCATCCAAGAAGTGCAACCCTTAACCCCCATAGATCGGTTAACCCGCATCCAGAAACATTTTCGATATCCCCTTACACTCACAGTTGAATTGTCTTGTGTCCTTGAACTAGTCACCCGTTCATTTTTAGCATTAATCAGTCGTACTGGTAACTTCGTTTCTTGTAGCTCAAAAATGTCAAAACGTAAGTGCTTGAGCATCAAAGAAAAATAATTAATTCTTCAGGAAGTAGATAAAGGCGTCAAGAAACTGTCCTTGCAGTTTTTGTTTCTTTTTTTTGTTGGGTAAGATATATAAAATAAATATGTATTAAATTACAAAAAAAAAAGGTGTGAATAATTACATTTTTTAATATATCATGTTTATGAATTTAAAATTTGTTTTATGTGGTTTATATAAAGTATATTGAAAGGTAAAAACCTCTACATAACGAATTTCCCATATAACGAACTTTTTTTCGGGATTTAGCGACTTTGTGATATAGAGGTCCGACTGCATAAGTATAAACTTAGAAATAATGCTGCTTAAGGTTTTCGCGATACAAACCAGGCATTTGGGGACAATATTGTCAACTACTAAAAAGAGTGGTGATTATTAGAAAAGTTTAGTTCTGATGTGATTTTTTCCTACAGAATGAATCGCGTGGAAGACCCAAAACTTCTTTGACAAATGATGCTTTGAAAGAGTCGGTGGAATCTATTATATACTAATTCAATTGTAGCAATTATTCTACAAATACCTTGATGAAATGCATGAAATATTTGTGGAAGTTAATATCCGGAGGATAGAAACCACAACCTATGGATTCGTAGCCGAGTAACATGACCCCTAAACAAAAGTGATTTTCCCTTGTCCGGAGGCTGTTACTGGCTCATGAAGATACTGATACAGTCCGTTGCAGTACTCTCCCACCAATGAGTCGGTGGATAGGCAAACGAACAAGATATTTGTTATGATGAACGTTTGAGTTGTTGCTGTTGATTGGTGGTGCTGCGTCAAGTGAGTCTGACGACTTTTGATTGCTCTTTTTAGCAGGTATATGGCACCACGACAGATCAGAAGGTTTTTTGCGATTTTCTTTTCAGCCAAGATCACCAATGTGGAGGATATACGAAGGATAGAACTCTCAGCCAATGGAATCGCGCAGAGTAACATGAACACTAGACAAAAGTGATCACCCCTGTAATGAGGCTGTTACTTGCTTATGAAGATACCGCTACAGTCTGCTACAAACTGAAAATGGTATGCCCCTCACTAGTTAATCGACAGGGTTCAATACTCCTCCACGACAATACGATGGGCCGCATATGTTGTATTAAACACATACACTTATACATTCACTTCAAAATCTGACATTTCATGCACACCAACCTAATACATGGGAGAGTACCTGAAATTTGTTAAATCAATAAATCTAACAATAGGCGGTGTTTTCCGTGTTCTGTTTTAATATTTACTTTCATTTAATAAATTAGCAGTTCAGCAGCACATTTGCAGGTGTACATATGCTAAATTAAATATAATATTATGTAATGGTCAACAATTTACTTTTGCAATACATTTATTAAATAAATAAGACCTACCTTGCCTTCTCTTATTTCTTCGGCCAATTTTGCAGCAGATTTCAAAAGCAAGGGATTTTTCACTTTTGGTACCTTTTCTCCTTTTCCCCAATAACGTAGAGCAAGTGCGCAGTGCACTATGAACCGCAAGAATGTGCAGACAACATGAAAAAACCAAAACCACATCGGCATCTTGTAAAGGCAGTAATTTCTGATGAATCTAGAGTGAGAGTTTTGGTAAATTCCTTTGAGCTGATTTTTTCCTCCAGGTTGAATTGTTCCCTCAAGTAAACTGTAAACATTTTTAAAAAGATCAGTTTCTATTTATGAATGAAATAAAACCACTTCTGAAGTATCCATTTAGGAACAAAATCATTATTTGTATGATGATTCTGTTCCTAAAGTGTCTTAACATTAGAATGTATATAATGTTCTTCAAATTATTATAATTAAGAAAAAAAATAAACTTATTGAAAAAGATTTTAATGATAGTTTGCGACATTGTCTTTATTCTCCCTTCAAAAAGAAAACAATATGAATTAGATTGAAACCCGAAACCAATGTACAACTTTCATTTATTAGAAAACTTCGATTTTAAATCATAGAATAAATCAATATTAATTTAAAGACCAACTTTTTATCAGATACGTTAAATGAATTGAAATTATTCATATATATCAATGAAAAAGATAATTTTTAGTGTCAAATTTCACTAACGCTCTAAGGCTTCACTTCGCGTTGTAATTCATTCTTAAAAAGAAACTTCTTTGAAATACAATTTTGAGTTATTAATAACTTTCTTAATAGTAAATTACACCGAAGTGCCAGTGAATTAGGGATAGCAAGGGCGGTGCCAATTGTGTAGCTCTGCGCATCATTTATGCGCAAGTGAGGGGGAAGTGCTAACTGCCTATATAGCGCTTACTGTGGTTGTCAAATAGTTGTTGGAATTGCCAATATGGGTAAATTGCCTTATTTAGACTCATTCGATTTCGGACAAGTCGTAGGTTTTTTTGTTTTTTTTTACAATTTACGGGTTGAGTTGAGTTGAGCTTGGTGTCTTATGAGGCAAGAGCCAGTTTTGGCTATACTGCGCCAAACATTCATAGGTCTGTAAGGAAAAAAAGAAGAAGAAAAGAAGAAATTGGATGACAAGATGGATGGTCAAAAATAGAAAAGGATCACTGGGTTACCCCGGTGTCGAACAACTTACGGGAGTTAATGAAAAGTTATATTAAACAGAAAAACCAAGTTATTGAGGATTTACCACTCCAATAATGATACTTAAAATATTCCAATAAATTATGAAATGTAAAGGATTTCCAAATAGTTTGAAGTAGACTGCCAGACTTTTGTGGTAACTAAACATCGCAGCAATATTAGTATTCGATTAATGCTGTTAAATTGAAATGTGATTTTTTTTAGCTCGTTAAACTTCTTACTTATTGATACGCTACTATTGTATGCGTGTGTGAAAATACAAATTGTCTTATCAAAAATATAGAATGGTTATCTTGCTTTTTCTCCTCTCTCTTATCTCAGAAACAGATAAAAGGAAAATATAACCTGAAAGTATTTTTTCTTGTTTCGAATAACAAAATATAAATAAATAAATCGCACAAAGTAATTTTTAGCTTTTCTATCTATTTCCTTAAAAACAAGCAAAAACACTTGCGAAAAAAGGTGGTTTCTACATGTTAAAACAAAGTATATATATAAAATTCTAATGTGACAGGATTGGGAAGTAGGGAGAGAGGTAAGTATCCTTGATACTATGAAATGTTGACAATAGCCTCTCATTTTTGTTTCTTATGGATTTATTATGATGCAATAAACTGTTTTTCTAAGACAACTGTAGAATGTTATCCTTTTCACACATACACACATACATTGTAAAACTTAATCGAATGAACAGAAACCTCTAGAACAGTGGTGTTCTTAAAGTGGTCCCTACGGATCTCCAGGGTGTCCGTGAAAAATTAAAATTGGTTTGGGAGTCCCTGAAGAATATCAGGGGTCCACGCAAAGTTTAATAAACAATATAAAAATTTGGATCCATTTTCATTTTTATGGAAATTTAAATAAATAACAATAATTCACTTGGATATTCCCCGACTGGGTGTTGAACCCTTTAGAGCGTGGACTAACTCAGACCCCAAATACAGAAGAATCCATACTTATACAGGAGCATCTTTTTGAAATGTCCAAAATGAGGGACTTCAGCCGATGTGTGTGTTTGAACAAGGATACCACAAATTCTGATTACAAAACCAGATCCCAAATTTATATCCTGCATTACGGATTATTGTACAAAAGTTGCTGACTACTTTACCGTACAATAACTACAATAATAATATTAACGTATTGCAAATCCAGATATAAATTATTTACACTATTTTAAGCATTCATTACACAAAATATGTAACTGTGTTACTTTTTGCTGATCAGAGATCAGCTTAGGAAGGTGTTTTCAACCCATAAGAGAGTTACGAGGGTGTTTTAAATAAAAAAAAAATTCTTTTTTTCTTTAGCTATTAGACCTACAGACTTAACATTTAACAAATATGGTTTGTTTGTTCAGCTAAGATATTCAAAACACTTTTTTTGTTTAATTTGTAATTCACATAAAATTAACTCATTAAAAACTTCTTTATACTTCATTCTGTATTATTTAATTTTTCAATTGACCCGTGCGAAGAACGGGTATACTAGATAGTAAGTTATAAATTTTATAATATTTTATTTAAATCTTTCTCTTTTTAATAAAAACAAATCAATTCAGTTTTGTTTGCCTAATTTTCGTTAAAATATTCTAATTCGACAAAATCTATGAATAAGAATTCGAACAATAATTAACATTTAAAGTAAAGTTTCTTATAAAAATTTTATTACATATATCGGAATGAAATTTCTTGTTGCTATTATGCTTCCAAAAACTATAATTCTTTATTATAAATATTTTTAACTTAATACAATTCATGTTTAAATAAAACATATTTTATAAAAATAATTAATTCTGTGAAAAAAGGTTTTGCTTTCATATTTTTTAATAAAAAATTATTAGCTCGTATATATGTAAATTTATAAGATTGATAATAAAGCAGAAATGATTAATATTAACATTTTATAAAGAAAATATTATATTATACAGATATTATTACATACCTGTAAAGCTTGAAAGAGTTTTAAACACTTTTTTTCTTGATTAAAATGTTCAATAACAATCGAAATTTTTTTATACTCAAATAATTGCCTGAATTTTGTAAATAATTTACTTAGTTATGTAAATATACACGGTTGAATATTTTACTATTTATCTTTTAATTTATATAGTAAGTGATACATTATTATATTTTAATTTTAAATGAGAAAACTCAGCATTTTGAATGAATATTTATTTAATTCATGATAATAATTTTGCTGTTAGAATAAGATTTTTAGTAGTCAACAGCTTTAAAACCTTTCTGTTGTTAAAATGTCTCAATTATCAAATTGAAATCACGTGGGAAGATAAGCCAATCAAAGGTTAGATGATAAAATTACATTTAGTAACTTCCTGTCTCTTGCGATATGCAAGTTTCCTTTGTCTGATTTGAATCACGCGTCATTCTTCTTGTTGAAATCAATTTGCTTTTAATATTTTGTTTTGATATTGATGATTAAATTAAATCTTTTTCATATTTAAAGTTTTATTTCGTGCTTTTTTGTTGCTTATCGGTAGTTAGTTTAAAAGGCACTCATACTCACAATAGATTTAACTTGCTTAAATTGAAAATACTGCTTCAATTAAAAAAAAAACTAAATGAGAAGTTGAAAATTCTTGTAATGAGATAAAACGCTTTGCATCATTTCTATTAAATACAGGGTGTAACTAAACTCTGCGGCAAAACTTTATAGGGGGTGATAGTACACATCAAGAGAAACAATAGTAAATAGAAAACTTAGGGTCCCAAACGTCTTCCGAAGGAGATAGGTGCCATTAATGTTTTGGGTCCGAAATTTCAAATGATTATAAAAAACGGAAAATGAGTCGATTCGTTAGCGGTTTTCGCTAAAATTATTCTTTTTGTTAATATTTTCTTTGCTTTTGTCTCAGAGTTTAGTTACACCCTGTATATTTTTAGAAATCTTACATTACTAGAAATTAAAAAAGTGTTCAATATAGATAGATGACATTAATAAAACAAAAGGCTTAAAAGTAGTTTACAATTAACGAGTTCCTAAAAATGCTTAATAATTTAATTTAGTACACAATTTTTCTCTTAACATAGTTTTGGATGCCAAAATTTAAAAAATACACTTAGTACTTCAATTTATAATATTTTTTCTTTTGAAAAACATTTACATGGCAGTAAGACAAATAAAAAGCGTTTCTCGTAAATTTAATTTAGTTTTTAAAAAGTTTCTAAAATAATTATTTAATTTTACGATTATCAAATTAGAAATAAATCAAGTAATTTAAATTATATCAAACTTTTTAAAAAAATATTTCTTACAAGTAGTATACATATATATAAGTTTCTAATATGAATTCAGTACATGATTTTGTTAAAATGTATAAAATTACGAATTCAAATGTGATTTTGAATTGATTTTATTACAATTTCTTAAAACTGTGTTTGACCAACAAGCGAAAAAGCATCAAAGGTTTGGCAAACATTTTTTGAAACTAGAGTTTGAATAAATATTGCTACTATTCTCTCCACATTCAACATTTTCCTGTTTTTATAGAATGATCAGCCTAATTTATAATCGCATTACAGATTTTAAAGCGTCCAAGAATTCTATTGTACCAAAATTTTTATGTAAAACAAATACTAAAAATTTATAGAGTAATATTTAGTAAAAAACATAAATATTTTATTAATTTCAGAAATAATAATGTGAGTTTAATATTATATTAATAAAAAAAACTTTTCCAGTACCGCCAGTTTTATAAATTAAAATATTTGTTTCTTTTTATTTGTGGAGATCGCGTGGTAGATTAGTGGGGTCAAGATCTCGAACTCGTAGCTGGCTTGTCATGAGTTCGAACCTAGTGCCGCTGATGACTTGCCGTGTAGAGGGGGCCGCTGCACCTTAAATTTGGCGAGGCTCAAATGGCCTCCCGTTGGTGCGGGGAATCAGAAAAAGGGTCGTCCTTGTGTGTGTCACTTAGCCGTAGCTCAAAATTTCGAGACCCATTACCAATAGCCCTCCAGCAGCTTTATTTTGCAATATTAATATAACAATCAATCACTCTTTTTATTTGTGTTAAACATCCTAACATTCACAGGATCGAAAATTTTTATTACGGTCTAGAGAGCAGTAAAAGTAAAAATAAAGCAGTAATGTCCAAATCAGGGGTATCCAACCCAAATGACCTTGCAGGCCACCGGAAAAACATTATAATCTCTCGGGCAGCACATAAAAATATGTACCTTTATATCAGATTTGGGAAAAAAACATTTATTGGAGTAAAAATTTAAAACAGAATGAATTATTATTACTGTTTTCAAATTATTTTTCATGTATACAAACATAGATAGTATAATAATGTTTATATAATATAATATATATATATAATGCAATGATAAAATAATGTTTAAAGTATTACAGTTTGCCATTTTCTTGAAAATTACGGTGTTCCTTTTGAATTGATCTTTCATTACTCGTTGTTGAAATTTGATTGTGTTGTCATTCGCAAATGGTTAAGTATACATTGCCCTTTATCTTAACTATCCTGAATGTTTTCTTTTAAACTTTAAAAAACATCTCTGACTGGGGCTCTTGCTTTTTGGGCACTCCAAACAGAAAAGGGGGGTAAAAGGAGAAATTAAAGTCGCTTTCACAAAGAATCATTGTAATCCATATAAGGATATTTATAATGCAATTAAATTTATTTTAAAAAGTAATTTACTATAGTAAACAAATACTTTATACAATATAAATCTATAATCTAAAGGACATTTCTACTATCAAAAGGGTTTATTTATAAAAAAAGGGGATAACAAAATATATATAATATATATATATATAAATGTCCTCAAACAAATTTCAAAATGAAAAACCTTTAAAAATCTGATATTTAAAATTTTTAAAAAAATAGTCGGTGGGCAGCAACTTAACGTACTGGCGGGCCGCATCTTGGACACCTCTGGTCTAAATTAACCTTTTCACCGCTGCGTTCAATACATATGAAACTATTTCACGCAGGCCGCAACATGAGGAATAATTGGGGGAGGAAAGCGCTATAAGATCAAGGACATTCAAAATGCGGAAAATTGATCAAAATATTAAAACTCATAATTTTGGATTTTATTTTAAAATTATATTAAATTATCATATTTAACGGGGGGGAAATTTGATTTAAAACATTTTTTCACAGTTATGGGGTGATTTCGATTTTTTTTATCAATTATCCGAAGTCCGTTGTTTGCATTCTCTTACTTACAACATAATATAGATATTTTCGCTTGGAAAACATGAGGGTTAACTAAAAATTGGATTCACTCAAAAGATGGTCTCTACTCCACTGTTATTTGTTATCATTACACGTTACAATTACAAAAAGAAAAAAAGTTATCTCGCAATTCTTACCAGCACAACATCGATAGCAAAATTGATAGTTTTATTACTTGTTTGATAGAATTTCTCTCTAAATTTCTAATGTATTGTTCTTAAATAATGGAATTTGTTAGTGCAACGAGCCATTACTAGGCTATTCAGAAAGGTGCGGTGGGTCACATGCGGCCCTCAAGTTGAGTATCCCTGATCTAAATGAATGACTAAAGTAGTAACTTTTTAAATTTAATAATATATTTAAACTTGATTCTTAATAAAGTTTTCATAAAAAGTTTTTTTTATATAAAAAAATAAAATCATAAGAAAGTTAAAAATATAACTTTTTATTGAAATTATACATACTGTAGGGGGGAAAAGGAATCCAGTAAAACAAGAAAAATATGTTAAATAAAGAATAGATTTATAATCAATGAATAAAATGCTGAATTGAATAGATAAACAAAAGATAGATTAAGTGTCTCAAAAACGAGGGAAACAATTTGCATTTAACTTTCACCAGGATGTAGATTTAATCTTCAAGGTGAACTACTATTAGTATTTTTAACTAGTATCATACGAAACAAGAATAATATATATATGTATAAATCTCAATTTTTTTTAAAAAATAACTTATTGCTTCATTATTTTTATCTTTACACAAACCTTTTTTTGATCAGTATTTCTTCCTTCTACTTCTATAATTTGTAATAGTTAATCGTATGCATCTTTGTACTTTTGTCTTTGAACAATTGTTCCTTTCAAGAAAGTTTTACGGAAATACGAATTACTGAAAAATTCCCCCAAACAATTTTATGGAAATTTTAAAAAAGAAAGGTTCAAAAGATTTTTTTAAAAAAACTATAAAACTTATTTTATTTTAACTTAATTTTTCTTTCTAAAATTCAGATTTTTATTTAAATGCAAATTATATATGTCAAAATAAAAAACACACTTTAAAATCGAAAATGTAAAGATAATCTGTCTTCCAAACCAAGTCCTGCTCATCAGTGTCAACAGTACTAAAACAAATCACAATTTACTTATCATTTTAATACTCTTAAAAAATGGATGATTATTAAATTATAACGCCCTTATCATCACTTTATTCTTCTATAGTTTATTCTTACTTTTTCATATAAGCTCATAATAGTTATCATTCTTTCCAAATCAATATGTATATAGATAGAAAACTTCATCCTTGAAGTTGTTTAACCTTATCGATAAGATCATGTAATAAAATCATTGTCACTGTTAAATAAGAAAGGCATATTGAGAAGTTTTTTCTCTTATCTCTGAAGATATACGGAGATAATTTGCATAATTATACTGTCTGTTCAATCAATGAATAAGTACAAGGTAAACCAGTATTAGTCCTTCAGTATATCTATATTAACTTTTGTTTCTTAGGTACAAGATTAAAATTCGAAAATTTGCTACCCAAAACTATATTTTTACAAGACTTTGATTTTGATTTACATTAACGATTCAGGAAATGTTTTAACTGAAATTAATTTAATAGATTTACTCTCATACAAATAATTATTAACAATAAATACATAGCCTTCAAAATTACTTCATAAAAGAAACATTTTTTATCAATTCCCTGTTATTTACTAATTTGATTTCTTAAAATTTTATTTATATGTGATATGAAATTTTCAATAGAAAGAAAGCATTTAAAGGGAACAGGATAGTTACGAAGTTGTAAAATTTCCCTGTGAAATATTAAAAATCGTTTGGTTCCTAAGAAAAATTACTCATACAAATGGGTTGAATAATCATTCATTCATATTCATCAATTAAAAGCGAAGGAAAGTGGATTTATATAAAAGTGAAGTTAATAGCTAATTTTTGAATTACAATTGAAAAAAAATGTTATCACTGATTACACACACACATGTAATCTTACGTGACTAACACTAGTGGCTGAAAAAAAAAGAAATGTAATCTCTCTCTATATATAAATAAAGTTTTTCGTCATGACGGGATATATTTATTTATCTCACACATGAGAACAACAATAAAAAAGCAGTAAATCCTGTTCAATATTATGATTACAAATTAGCAATAAAGCGCACTTTTCGGTCCAATCAACTATTGGATGGTTTTAAATAAAGTTACACTATTCAGAGGCTTATAGAACCCGTTCTACTTATCAGATTTTGAGGAAACTTGGAATATATGCTATATGGATTATGGTAAAAAGGTTTCTGCAATAAAAAAATAGTTCAAATTTTGACTACTGGGAGCAAATATGGTGTCCAAAGAACGACAAATTACAGAATATACTCAATATATGCTCCATTGACATCAATAAAGTGTTGAAAGCGCATTATAGGAGTGGTAATTATATTAAATATGACAGAAAAATCATTCAAAAATTGTGAATTGAATTATTGATAGGATACTCTTTGGTGAGTTTTTAATGATTTACGCTATTCATTTGTGAACATACTGAGTTTTTAATTTGAACTTTCGGATTTTAGACATTTTTTCTACCTATACAATTATTATTTTAAAGATGGGTGCGTCATCTTTGGTGTTCGATGGTTCACTTATATTATGCACTTAATTGTTTTAGAATTTTAATATTTTAATGTTATAATATCTTTCAAAATGCGATGGCGAATAGTTTAATTTTTCAAGTTTAATGGTTTAATTTGAATTTTTTTAATTTTGAATTTTTTTTTTTTTTTTGAGAATTGGATATTTTCCGATTAACTTACCAAGTTGCAATAAGGGGAAGGTTGGCGCCATCAAACTAGTTTAACCCCACTTATCGGTCCTAAGTCCGAGGTTGCACTTGGATATTTTATAAATTTTGAATTTTATAATTTTTTAATTTTGTTTGAAAACGTAGGAATTTTATCTTCTATATTCGCCATTGATATTTTGAAATAGGATTTAATGTTATAAGATTCATATAATTTCAATTTTTTAATTGATTATTAGGTTGTGATTAAATTATATATATTTAAATATACATATATAAATATATATATATATATATATATATATAATTTTACGTGATGATGTAGTACATTTATTTATACATAAGATATAGTTAGTAAAAATATGTCAAAAAAGTTTAATTTAACTGAAAAAAAGAGCCAAGAGCGAATTTTGCAAAAAAATTCAAAACGTGTACTAAAGACAGCAATTCAATGAAAGTATGAGGTAAATGGGATTAGGAACATTGTTTTTGAAGAGGCACTATTTTTAAGAACAAATTAAGACTCGGAGATGAATTTATTTATTTTTTTCTTGCTTACAATACTACAAATTACAAATAAGATAGAACTACATCAGCGTGTTTCTCAAACTGTAGGTCACGCCCCTAGAGGGGCGTGATAACTCTATAAGGGGTGGGGGGTGAGCTTATCGAAAACAAAAGGTTATTTAAAAAATGATTAATTTAAAAGAAGCATATATATATATATATATACATTCTGACATAATAAAAATAAATACACATCTACTCTGATATAATATATTATATAATTATAAATAACACACACAGTACTGCAAACTGTATATTTCATAATTAATTTATCAATACTAACAACATAATACTTAATACTTATCCAATAAATTACTGTACTATCATAGCACTGATCCTGTTCCTTAAAAATAACTTTCTTAAAATATCTATTATTTAAAAGTAGTATATACAAAACCTAATACTTATCTTGATAATTAGTACGGTTTATGATTATATATATATATATATATATATATATATATATATATAAAAGATTGTATTGTAATTTTAGTGTCGGAGTATATTACTATTGCATTCAATACATTGTCATTGTAAGAGATGAAAACTATGATTAAAAATGGAATCTCAAATATTGAAAGTTTGAGAAGCACTGAACTACATAAAACATGTAAATAACAGATATACAATTTGAGCAATGAAAATGAATAATTATATAGTTTACACAACAGGGGTTGATCCACCGTTGGACATGTGGTGACTCCCCTATTCCAGTAATTTTAATAAAAATATAAACGACGAGAAATTTTAAAATTTTAAAGTGCCATAATATGCATACAATAACTATGGGATATATACAAAGAAAACATAAAATAAGGACAAATGTCTTAAAATTTCTTTTTTCAATAACTTATGATTGTAAACTAAAAGATAAAAGTAAATACCTGGTAGTTGTGGAGGATGAAGCTCTAAAGAAGCTGCGAAACAACTGTTTTTACAGAACCATGTAAATTCCTCATTGAATAAGGAAATAAAATTCAGCTACTACGATTTTTAAGACGAAAGGCTATTGGTATTGTGTTATTGTGGATAACATTTATGATTGTTGCATATATTTATCCTGCAAATGATATCGCTTCTTATGAATGGTTTTTCTTCAAGGAAAATTTGCATAATTTATTTAGACAAACAACTTTCTCATAGCATGTTGTAGGAAATACAATTTTTTTAAAAATTTTATTTCTACAGATACTTTTAGGGGTCTGATTACGTTAGGAACCATGGTTTTGAAAAAGTGAATAAATTTATATTTTTTTGTTATTTAGTGTCAGTAAATAGAATCTTTACTAATATTATAAAAGGGAAAGTTTGTATGTGTGTATGTTTGTTACTCTTTTACACAAAAACAGCTGAATGGATTTTAATGAAACTTTACAATAATATAGCTTATACATAAGAATAACACATAAGCTATAATTTATAAAGATATTGGGTGAAGTGTCCAAAATATAATGATAATTGTCAAGTAAGTATGAAAAATTCTGCCATCTGCAAAAAAAAAAGAAGAAAGAAAGAAAAAAAAAAGAGAAAGAGAGACAGAAAACAAAAATAACAATTAAAAAAAAACATACAGTAAAATTTTTTAATCATATTTTCAGTTGACGCCAACACTTCCTGTTGATATTTTTTTCTCTTAATTGGTTCTTCAGTTTAAAAAAAAAGCAACGGAAAGACGATTATTTTTTCCGAGAACATTCTAAGATACCTCCATTTTTATTTTAAAGAAACATAAAGGAAGAATGCAGCTGGGTAAAATAAATAAATAAATAAAGAGAAAGGAAAAAGGGGGAGGGAGAGAAATTATTGAATTTTATTGAAGATATCATTCTTGCTAAAAGCAAGCCGAACTGCTTAGGCTGTGAGGCAGCTCACAGATCTGTTGAGACACCAGAACAGTCCCAACCTCGACGTCAGCAGAATTCTGAATATCTGGCGTTTCAACTGGCTTCTGAGACACCCGAGCAGTCCCAACCTCGGTGCCTTCAGCGGGGCCACTTACATGGCGTCTCAAAGAGATACAGAAACCGTTGAAGCAGCTGAATCTCGCAGACGCGCTGTTGCTGAAAGGGCACAACAGCGACGTCTAATATTCACAAGGAACACGTGTGTGTGTGGGGGGGGTATTCGATAAAGCTGCATTTGAGTATGACGAGATTCTTAATTACGAAAGCCACAAGCTTATAAAAATAGAAGCGATGAATAAAAAATGCAGGTTTTACGGTGCTCTTAAATGGGAAGAGGAAGCTCCAGGCATGTGTTGTTTGGGGTGGGGGAAGTAGCTCTTCCTGCAATAGACGAGCCAGTTGAACCTCTTTAAGAACTTTTCTCTTATGAAACAGATCAGTCTCGCCGTTTTCTAAAAAACATAAGGAAATACGATACATGCTTCCATATGACATCTTTTGGGCGGCTAACATTGTTACGATGCAAGGATTTTGCCCGACTTTCACAATCCAAGGGCAAATATACCACACAATTGGCTCTTTGCTTCCTGCTATCAATACGCAACCAACATTTTTGTAAGTTTATTTCATGGGCGATAAGGAAGCACAAGTCAACTGGCGTTCTGAGTACGTTCAAGGTGTGGAAAGAAACACAGTTAAAAAAATACGACAATTTCTACATAATCACAACATTTTAGTGCATGCATTTTAAAATGGCTAAAGATAGAGTGACTAGCGATAATTACAAAGTTGTGATACACTCAGATCGTGTTCCACGTGGTGAACACGAAAAGACTATTCAATGCCCCGATCACAAATGAAATAGCTGCCGCAGTAGTTAGTAGTGAACGAACTGCATCTTGGCATATCGTTATTCAGGGGCACGATAGCCGGCTTACTAGAGTTCCGGACACTCATAGATTCAATCAATTGCCAAGTTACCAACTTGACTTGATCACCAACATTTCGCAATGTTTCCATTGAATCGCCATTATAATTTAAGGAGCGGCGTTGCTTGTGAATATTACAATGTTAACATAAAATAAATACAATAGAATATAATATTAACGTATTACACTTCTAGATTAAAATTATTTACGCCATTTTAAGCGTTCATTACACAAAATTTGTAACAATGTATTACTTTTGCTGAGCAGAGATCAGCTTAGGAAGGTGTTTTAAAAATCGACCCGCAAGAGAGTTACGGGGCATCATAAAAGAATCCTTTTTATCAGCTATTAGATCTACAGAATTTAAATTTAACAAACATGTTTTTTTTTCAGTTGAGATGTGAAAAAAGGCTTTTTTTCTTGTTTAATTTGTAATTCGTGTAAAATTAACTCATTAAAAACTTATTTAGTCTAACTTCTTTAATCTGTATTGTTTAATTTTTCAATTCACCCGTGCTAAGGACGGGTATACCAGCTAGTATACATATAATTTTCGAATATTATAACAAGAAAAATTATTTAAATGCATTAACAAATGAAGCAATGAAAATTTAGAGCAATTAAACAAATGAAAAACGAATGACATATTTTCAAAATATTCTCCTTTTATTCAAATTGCTTCTCTAATAATAATATTTTACCTAAAATAGCTTAGGATTTCAACACCGGTGTTGAACTTAAATTTTTTGAAAAATCACATTTTCGGAGTTGCGATCAATGTAAATATTAATCGGAAATTTTTGTTAAAAATTTTCTACTCTGATATAATAACATATGTATAAAATCCGTCATAAAAATTATATATTTCAAAGCTTTTCGTTCAACCCTGATGCAGAAGTTATAGGCATATATAGTAAAAATTTGACTATAATAGAAGCATTTTTTATAAAAAAAAAAGGTTTGTTTTTAAAATATGACATTCTTTCTTAATTTTTTGCTAAAAAGTCGTAGTTAAATCATTTTTCCTTATAATAGTGACCTTAAAACAATTTTATACGTATATCCGAATTCAACTGACATTAAATATCCAAAAATTATTCATTTATAGGCTTTACCAAAATCAAGGTTCCGAACGTAGTCAACTTCAATTAAAATTAGTTAAAAATTTTTTAGGAGAATATTTTTCAAATTTAAATGTATCTAAGGCTCTTGCAGACTAATTAAAATGAATGAGAGGCTGATGATTAGAAAGGAAAATTTTTAAAAATTAAGGAAATTACATGATTACAGTATAAGAAAACTGAATGAAACTGTGAATTGAGACACACACACACCCACGCACTGCCATCCCCACACAAATAAAAAGGAAGAAGGCATAATTTCAAAAGCATCTGTGTTAAGTACAAAATGGAAAATGATTTTACTCTTTTGGAAAGATCTTGCTTAATTTTTACAAATAGCATTTCATTTTCGGATAATATTTTTCTTTTGTAAAAACAAACATGATTTTTTTGCAAGTATTTAGTGAAGAATATTCTAAGGAATGAAAAAAGCACATATTACTTACTTTGAAGCAAGCATTCATTTCCTAATATTTTCCCCTCAATATTGAAAATATACTATTATATATACAGCGCACATCCATGAAAAAGACTTACATAAAACACAGATATTTTTCCTAAGATTAAGATTTAGCTTGAATGCTATCCGTTCATAGTTATATCGTTAGAATAGTTTAAAAGACCTTCACAGCAGCTCAATAAACAAAAAAGAAAAAATTTTAACAAATCAGAGTTACAAAGCGTGACAGAGATTTCCCAATGAATATAAGAAATCAGAATGAATAATGGATAAATTTTTACTTAAGTTAAAACAGCTTTTGTATCGGTTTCGAAATGCTCTGCAGCATTTTTGAGATTTCAGCGCAATATTAGTATAAAAAGAATATATACATACCCCCAACTCTTTTTTTACTCGAATTTGAAATAACACGGTGCAATAATATAGTTAAAACTTCGTGGACCTTGATCTGACATTACTGTCGATCAGGTGGCATGAGCAATAACAGTAATGTACTTTATAAACGAATTTTTCATTGTATCATATCCCCCCCCCTCCTCCCACCAAATATTTTGGTGCTAATTTGATATACGAGTGCTATGCGCCAAGTTGTTATTTATGTTCGTCAAGATGGGTGATAACATTACAGTGGGGTTACCTTGATATTTTTATCGTGTGGTAATGTGGTTGTGTGTGTCATGAGGATAACGTATATTAGAGTAAATATTTATTGTTTTTTTTTTCGAGGTAACCCTATTAATTTCAGACGATTTTAATCCGATTTCTTAAAAAATTAAACTATTTTCATTGCATTTGTTCTTCAAAAACTTCTATTTCCATCTTCTGTTGTATTATGTGCTATTTTCTAATTCGGATATTTCTAATATTATTGGTGAGTACTACGATATTTTTAAAAAAGAATATGAGGACTGTGTTTTTAATTATTGCTATAAATCGCGCATTTGCTCTTCAATTTACTTTTACATAATGCATTTTTAAACGTTCCTTGTTTCATGGAATTCATTAAAGGACCTCGTTGTTTTTGGAATATTGCGAGTTATCTGCAATTATTGATATTCACTATTGATTAATTTTAATATATATTACATAATTATTTAATGCTATTTTTTTTTCTGATAGGGCTGCGTATTGGTATTTTTACCTTTGAAGACCTATTACATTCCCCAGGACCTGGTATCACTATTTAGTACGGCACCACTTAGGCCATACCACAATTACCGCGAGTCATTTTGACGCCCAGTTTCTTCCCCAGAGGGAGGCACCTGAGATCTGCCGATGTGAAATTTGTACTTAGGAATAAAATTTTGCCCAGAGCATCTAAGCCAAACGGACACTCAAGGGATCTTTTTCATGCTGTATAATCATACGACATGGCCGCTGTCGATTTTCTGCATCATGAAAATCCACCGACTTCGGCCAGGGTCGAAACCACAACCTTGGGTACGAAGGCCAGTGAAAAACCAACTACGCCACTCAGCCGGCATTTTATGTTTAATTATATAATACAATTATTATTTTTTTAATAATTATATTATATTGTATGATTGTTATTATTTTTCACATAATAAATTTATTATATTGCAATACATGTTCATTTTTGTATGTTACATAATATAATTTCGTATATTACATATTATAATTATAATTATTATATTACATAATAACTATAATTATATTATATAATTATATTTAATATGTTATATTTAAGTTAATTATTGATTGACGTTGGTTACATTCAATCTATTCTTTATTTGAAATATATTTCAAAGTAATTCTTTACAATTATTTTCCATACGATTTGTTACCGCTAGGCCACCATCTTAGATTCCATATCGCTCGGCAACAAACGCTACTTGGCGCGATTAAGGAATCGCGCCAAACAGCGCTTGGCGCGTAGTACTCATATATCAAATTAGTTCCATGTTTTTTTAAATTCTGATTTTGACAGTAAAATCAGAAAACGGTTTATACTCACACATGTATTAGTAAATTGGTCCATTTCATGGCTTGTTTACTTTGTGTTCTGGAGTTACGTTGAATTTCCGAATTTTGTAAGTTTTTTCTTTATTTTGTTGTACTTCAACTTGATCACAGTATTTCTCTCAATAGTATAATTGTATTTTGTATTAGAAAATTCAGTTCGTAGGATGCAATAAATAATTTCAATAAAGTTCTTACTAGTTGATGTTCACATTAATGTTTTTCTTTAATTCGATAGAGAAATTTCCAGTATAGTTTGTGCTGATAATAATTCTTTACTATTAAGAAGGTGATATTGATTTAGTTCGTAATAAACGTGCACACTTGTTATCAGGTAGCGATGAATAGTTGCTAGTAATTTTATTTCTAAGTTCAATTTGAATTTTTATATATTGTACGTACTTATAGAGTGAATTTTTACTGTAAACTAATTTTAATTTCTTCTGTAATGAAAACGAATTGTTTTTGGTTTATAAATACGTAACATAGATTTCATTATTACTTCTTTGCATGGTTTTCTAAGGAATGTATCTACCATGTAAACAAGTAATATAAAAAAATAGTTTTTAAGTCAATTCCTACTTAGATCAACAACAATTTTTTTTTATTTTAGCTACTTTTTATTAAATAGTTACAATTAATATAAATATGTATATACATAGGACAGAATCACAACATTAAGTGGTAATTAGTTTTTTTAATTATCATTAAAGTATCGTATTGTCCTTTTAATTTCAGTCCAACTGAATGCTTTAACACGTGAGAAAAAAAACATTTTCAAGTTTTGACACAAGTCGCCAAAATGGTCGCTAAATCGCCAACGTGGCTGTATTTATGATTCTTTAAATAATTAGTTTTAATCAATTAATTTTTATTAATTATTATTAAATTATTGTATTGTTATTCAAAATGATCCTGTATATAAAATTTCACCTCAATTGAGCTCTTTAAAATGTATTTTATTAACGATTGAAAATTCCACCAAGATAAATAAATAAATATATAAATAAATAAATATATAGACAGTGCGAGAGCTAATAGTAGGAATTGAAAAAGGAGTTCGGTGTTTATATACAGAGTTGCCATAATTAAACTGCAAGTGTTCAAGAGGTGCTGGAGAAAAAACTACCGGGAATATTCCAGTGAAATTTGGTACCTACACGTTTCAGAACATGCAAAAATAAAATATGGGCACACACATGTAACATTGTACATATATGTAATGGCATATATGCAAATTTTAAGCCCATCGAACAATAGAAAGACAAGACCACATTGAGTAATTGTCAATCATGACTCAGAATAAGAAGAAACGTGTATTGTTAGTGAAGATACTCTATCAGAATGATAGTAATTATTCAACAATTATGTGGAATGACATGTGTTTTTCTTTTGGGCCCATATTTCTTTGAGACCCCAACTTCAAAGGGTCCCTAACGCTGTAGTGTTACAGGGACTAGCTACGGTGCGATGTTGAGAGAACAATTGATTCCAGCATTTCAAGAGAGACATCGTTTCGAAACCCCAATATTTATGCAGGACGGAGCACCCCCTCACATCGTTAAACCTGTAAAAATTTGCTATATGATACCTTTGGGGCAGATAGAGTCATAAGCAGAGATTTCGAAAACGCTTGGCCTCCACGGACCTTAACCCTTGCGATTTTTATCTGTGAGGACATCTGAAAGACATGTCATATAGAGAACGACATGCTTCTGTTGCTGAATTGAAATCTAGCATAACGAAACACGTGAGGTGTGTTACAACACAGATTTTTAATGCGACGATGGACCATGCTATTTTAAGTTTTCAGCATGTGGTTGTATCTGGTGGTTCACATATTGAACACATCATGTGATAATTTCATTGAATAAATAATGGTTTAATTGTTTTCCAAAGTGTCTTTATATGGATTGTTTAATTTATGATCTTAATTTATGTTAATTTTTGATTACATGTTACTGTAAAAATTTAATTGCTGAAGCGAATTGTATTTTTGATAAACTGTAAGTGATGTTTCATATTGTTTATATGCCTCTTAGAATGTCATTATGCTCTGTCTATCGGTTTTGGAAGTTGTATATGCCATTGGTAAGCGTTGAACTACGGTACAGCGTCATCTATCGGTAGAAAATGGCGATTTTTTTTCTTGCATATTTGACTTAGGGGTCTCAGGGGTGTTAAATTTCTCTAGAGGTCTGAAAATATAAACAATTTTCAAACAGGCATAATTGTTTTAAATTTAAATTAAATGATTCGAATCTTTTACACATTATTTATAAAAGAATGGGGCTTCAGAAAAGTATAAAATTATTAAAATATAATAATACTTTTAAAAATCATAAGCATATAAAAATTCTATAATAAATATTAAGTATTTTTTGCGTTGCGCACGCTATTTTCTAAAATAGTAGCCTCTGATGTATAAAACTTTGTAGAATTATAAAATGCATCATACTCTTTAAACCCTACCTAATTTTAGTATTATATATCTTTTGTATTTCAAAATATTTGTAAAATATTGCAATTTTTTAAATATTTAAAAAAAATTTTTTTAATTTATTAAAATATATAAGTTATTATTCTATTTATATAAAAATAGCTACAGTGTAATAAGAATACATTTAACTTTATAAATCAACTTATAGCTAATATAATTAAAGCTACTATTTTAGAACATAGCATGCGCGACGTAAAACTTAATAAATATTTTTGATAGAAAATTTTCTTATTTTCATATGCTTATAATTTTTAAAATTATGATTATATTTTAAATACTTTATACTTTTCTGAAGCCCCATTCTTTTATAAATAAAGTGTAAAAGATTTGAATTATTTAATTTAAATTTAAAAGAATTATACCTGTTTGAAAAATGTTTACATTTTCAGACCTCTAGAGAAATTTAACACCCCTGAGCCCCCTTACGCACGTTCTGGAACGTGTAGATACCAAATTTCACTGCAATATTCCCGGTAGTTTTCTCTCCAGCACCCTGAACACTTGGAGTTAAATTATGGCCACCCAGTTATATACATATACTGAAAGGAAAGGAAGTCCCAAAACTACAAGAAAATATTATTGTAGATTAATGGAACTTCGGGGCAATACATTTGTCTAGGTAACATATTTAATTTATTAAATTTTCAGGTTCCCAGGTTAATAAGAAAGTAAGAAAAGCTATTTCAATTGGGAAATGATGGTACATTTACAATCGGTTAATCTCCAGAATATTGAATGCAATCATGCTAACATGCCTACAATGTATCTTACAGGTACCGGATATCAGTTAATGGAATAAAACTACATGCTAGTTACACTTGGTCTTTCGATATAAAGACGTTAAATTCTGATTGTGCATGACGCTGGAGTTGAAGTTTAATGATGCCCATTTGTGCATGATTGGAGAAAGATCTGGTGGTGTATCAGGCCAAGGCATCACATCGACACTCTGTAGAGAATGTTGGTTTACAACAGCGGTATGAGTTTGCACGTTATACTGTTAGAAAATTCCTCCTTTAATAGTGTTTATAAATGGCAGCTCAACAGTTTGAATCAACAGACTGACGAACAAGTTTGTAGTCAGGGTGCGTGGAATAACTACACGAGTGTTCTTGTTATCATAGAAAATTGCACCCTATACCATAACTCCAAATACAGGATCAGTGTGTCTAGGCCTTAGAAAGTTTGTTTACAGGCACTGACCCAGCATTTTTCTAATCAATGAATGGCTATCACTGGCACCAAGACAAAAACAACTCTCCTCGGAAAACACAACACATCACCCCCCACTTCATCCTTCAATTATTCGTATCAATAGCGTGGCATCGCTGAATCGCAGATGTCAGCGATTTGAACCTAATAGGATGAACGTTACAAGGGGCTTGGAGTTATTCCCCCCAAAATCGATTTGTTGCAGTTCAATGTGTCACTCTGGTGCCAACAAAAGCTATAATTTCTGCTGCAGATGCGCTAAGATGCGGCGCAGTCTTTGGGCGAATATGGTGTGGTCTGTGTGTGTGTCAGTTAACCCCACACGGGTTGCTGTCAGTCGTGGCATGTGTGGGGTTGGATTCTGGATTTCTTGAGATAGTGCCTCCCGGGAACCACTGTTGCTAAAAATACTCAAAGTAGATGCATTCCTTCTAAATCTTTCTTCAATATCGTGATAAGAAAAATTCCCCTTTTCTTAGCCTTATTACACGAATTCGTTCAAACTGAGAGAGCTGTTGATAAATGCGTCTTCATCTTCTTAAAGCAGAGTTTCTCAAAATGTAAGAAGTACCCCTTGGGGCGTGATATCCCTATTTGGGAGGGGGAGACTATTGAAAAGTTGAAAATAAAGATTTAAGGTATCGGACTACGTTCGGAACCGTGATTTTAAAAAAAGCGCACAAATGGATAATTTTCATGATATTTAGTGTCACTTAGATTAGAATACATGTATAAAATTGTTTTAAGGACATTTTGACAAAAAAAATTATTTAAATACAATATTTTGTCATTAAATTAACTTAGAATAACCTTTTTTCAAAATGTTCTCCTTTTGTGAAAAATGCTTCTATTATAATAATATTTTGCCTGTATATAGCTCAGACCTCTATACAGAGGCTCAACTATGAGTTTTGAAAAATTCACATTATTTTCATAGTTACAACCCATTGAAATAATTATCGGCGTTTTTTTTTTAAGATTTCTCCCCTCTGTTGTTGTAAAATATAGATAAACCCACTTCTAAGTTATATATTTCAAAAATTCTAGTTGAGCCTCTGTACAGAGGTCTGAGCTATATACAGGCAGAATATTATTATAATAGAAGCATTTTTCACAAAAGGGGAATATTTTGAAAATGGCTTATTCTATGTTCATTTTTTGTGCAAATATAGTACTTAAAATATTTTTTATTGTAATACTATTCTTAAAACAATTTTATATACATTTTCTAATCTAAGTGACACTAAATATCATAAATATTATCCACTTATACACTTTTGCAAAGTCACGGTTCCGAACGTAGTCGGATACCTTAAGAGATAAGGATTAATTTAATGAAAGGAAACAAAACAAAATACATTCTGACATAATAAAAATCAAATACAGATTCACTCTGATGTAATATATTTATAAATATATTAGTACTACATAATGTTTTTGAAAATTAATTTATCAGTACTAAATTAAAAACAAATTAAATAATTACTGGTACCTCCCATGTGCTTATCATATACAAAATTTAATACTTATCTTAATACTTTGTATGGTTTATAATTAAAGTTGTATTGTGGCGTGGCTTTATCACCGAAGTACATTTTTAATGCATTCAATACATTGTTATTGTATAGAGGAGGAGGGCGATGAAAATTATATGATTGAAAATCGGGTTGCAAATATTGAAAACTTGAGAATAACTGCTTTAAAAGTATTCTTGACTAACTTGAAGTCGCTACATCAAACCTCAAGGATAAATAATTCTCACGAACTGTATAACGCGTATTCAAAGTAACCCTAATTCGCATGCTCAGAGTGGAGCTACTAGCACCATACTTAAACGCCTAAAACAAACTCACCTTTGAGACATATAAATAAGCCTACAAAATTTCTTTTATCCAGCGCAACTTCTTGGAGTACGGATTTTTATTTTCATCAGTGTATACATAAATCTGAAAATTTCTTTTATGATTTTGTTTAAAACAAGGCTTCAATAAATAGATATAATATTGCTTTCACTTTAGGAATGTGATGAAATACTATATAATTCATACATTTTATTAAAATTTGTATTTTTTTTTTGCATCCCATTGTGGAAAGTTGAGTATCGCGTGACAGTTAAAAAATATATTCATTAAACTTATTTTTATTTTCATCCTTTGGAAAAAATAATTATATAGATATATGCAATATTTTTTCATTGGTATATTCTACATGATTGCACTTTGAAATTGTCTTATACTTAATTTAATGTCAATAAAAAAGTGTACTTATGTACGCACGTAAGAAGTTATACTTCTTCGGCGTAACAAGATTAAAATCTTTCTAAAAATCTTTAGCAGCTCAAGCTGGGCCAAGGACGAAAGGCGGTCAGGAGCAGAGTTGAACGATACTAACCTTCAGTCAATCGGACCAGCCCCAAACCTGAGATAATCACGATTTAAATTAATTTAAACACCCACAGGGACAATAGGACCAATAATATGGAGAGGGGGTCGAAGGCGGGAATGATCTGTCCCGTTCTGCATATTTCTAGACAAAGCATTTTCGTATCCGTTTCTACGGAACGCAAAGGTTCGCTGATGTAGGGGTATAGCTCAGTGGTACAGCATTCGACTGCAGATCGAGAGGTCCCCGCTTCAAACCCGGGTGCTCCCTTCTTTATGGAAGTGAAGGAAATATTTTTTGAGAATTCGAAGGCGGGAATGATCTGTCCCATTCTGTATATTTCTAGACAAAGCATTTTCGTATCCGTTCCTACGGAACGCAAAGCAAAGGTTCTCTGACACAGGGTGTATAGCTCAGTGGTAGAGCATTCGGCTGCAGATCGAGAGGTATCTGGTTTGAACCCGGCTGTCCCCTCCTTCAGGGAAGTGAAGAGAAATATTTTTCTGAGAATTTCGAAGCCGGGAATGATTTGTCCCATTCTGTATATTTCTAGACAATGGATTTTTGCATCCATGACAGTGTGCGTCACATTCGTGACGGTGTGCGCGCGCATTGTAAAAATTTACCCTCATCCTATTTCTCTAACGCCCCAAAGAAGTATAACTTCAAAAAATTAAAGCTGTCATTATATATATATATATATATATAAAAAGAAAAGGGGGCAAGGACACATCATGAATAAGTTATATATATATATATATATATATTAGTAGTAATGAATATAAACAAACATTTACTTAAGGAAAAGAAAAATGTCGACTTACAATTAACCTTGATTTTGACATCTAAAACCTTCCCGTTAGTTGAGTTGGGGGTGTACGCTTCTTTTGTATCTTACAGCGTTGCATGATTTGTGATGAGAAGAAATTGAGTAAAAGAGTTTTATCGTTATTTTAAGGAAATGACGATACAGAAAATGCTATTACTATAAAATTACTATAAAAATGGAAAGGCGTGAATTGGAAAAGGAAGTGAAAGTTTTTTTTTCAATAAAAATGTATTCACTTATCGAAATTTCTTTTCAAAGAAAAATGCAGAGTTGCTACCTGTAGATAAGCAGTTCAATGTTACCAATAGCAGTCGCTACAATTTATCTGAAAGACACCCAATTACAGGCACAAATGTTGTAAAAATATAAAATTTAAAGTAAATATATTTTTGGAATAAAAAAATCCTTATAAAACAAAGAAAGGTATTATAATAAAAAGAAAAGCAAGAAATTATTTGAAAAGAAACCTTTTGCTTTCTTTTTCTTTTAATGCAACTGCACTAGTTTTTATTTCATTAAAATATAATAAAAATTGTCAAGAAATAAAAGCTTTAGGTGATTTTACAGTTTTCTTAGTATAGTTTATGACATGTTCACATTTTCAATGTTATAGTACAGTGCTTCTCAAAGTTTCAATATTCGAGACCCAATATTCAATCAGAATTTTCATCGCGCCCCCCTCATACAAGAACAATGTATTGAATTCAATAATACTATACTTTGACGTTAAAGCTCCAATTTGACTTTAACCTCTTAAGTGCCACTGGCGTATATCAACTCTGCTCAGTCAAAACATAAATTTCCTCGGACGTATCTATACGTTTTTCTGAGAAGTACGATCTTTTTCAGTGCGCTGCTATCCATAAAATTATTCCGAAGGCTTTAGAATGCAAAAAAGGACCTTGACAGTGTTTGTGAAATATTTACTTATTTCAGATTATTTGCTTCTTTATTCCTTAACCCCCTCCCCCTCCAATACATCGCATACGCGTGCCTACGTGGAAAACGGCTGGCATTGGGAAGCGAATCACGTAACTTTGAATCGGCAGTTAAGGGATTAATTATAAACAGTACAAATTGTCAAGATAAGTGTTAATCTTTGTATATAATTTTATATATGGCAAGTCCATGGGGTTACTGGTAATTATTAAACTTGTTCTTAACTTTGAATTAATTATAAAATGCATTGTGTGTGTAGCAAAGATACATTTATAAGTGTAATACATCAGTGTAAGTGTGTGTGTATTTTATTTTTCATTATGTGTCAGAATGTATTTATTAATTTACTGAAAGTAAACAAACAAATTTAATTAAAAAAATTTTTGTTTTCGACTTTTCAGTATGCTCGCACCCCCCTCGTAGAGATGTCAAGGCCCCAAGGGGGCGCGCCCCACAATTTGAGAAACGCTGTTGTAGTATCTTAAAAAAAATTTGCCTTGTCATATACATTTTTGAATTGGAATAATTTTCACTTAATTGAAATAATGCTATTATGGAATTGAATGGATTAATAGGATTGAATTTTATGTACAAATGAATAACTTTTATAACTTTCTACAAAGGAAATGAACTAATTTTCATTAACTAAAAAAAATAATTCATAATTTTTTCCAAGTACAAGTCCTGAGAATTTCGAAGTTATTATGTGAAATGTATTTTTATAATGTAAAATTACACTAAAAAACCTCGAAATATAACGTATATCAAGAAATCGAAGGCCATTAATCAGCTGATTACTTAGATCAGAGCTTAGACAAACCGCGGCTCTTTGCATAGAAAATTGCGAGACTTCTAACTACATGAATTTTATAAAAAAAAAATAATTATCTACTAAAAATTAATGTTTTCTTTTCTTTTTCCTCCTTTATAATTATATATTGAAAGGACCTTATCAAAAAATGATGAAATTTATGAAAATCCTTTTCAAAGAATAATAAATTTTATTTTCACTTTAATGAGTGTCTAGTACATAGGTGGCAAACCTTTAAGGGTTCAAGTGCCATTTTTTATAAAGAAATGTTCAATGAGTTATAGATGTGCAGTCAAAGTAAATTTGACTTATGATTATTGGGAAAATAATAAAACTAAGTAATATATAACAACTCAAAACTCTCCATTTACATCGAATAAATACCTTTTTGCCCTGTATAGCAGTAAATGTTTTAGTTATGCATGTAATTCAAATTAAAGTTACATTAGTGTGACTTTTGTTGCAGATTAGATAGGCAATAACTTATACACTGCTGACCACTGCAAATGCAACACAAAGAAAGACCAGAGGAAGCACAGCAAAATTTATTTTGTAGATAACATGTTGACCAAGTATCAAATAATTAAATTTATAGACTTCTGGAAAGTGTGGTTCCTGCCAGAATAAGTAGCCAGAGTAGCCGCCATTGTTGGAGATCACCGCTGCCATACGCCTCGGCATTGACTCAAAGAGACCTTGAATGTGTTCTTGGGGTACAGCAGACCAAGCAACTTCCACCCCGTTAAAAAAAGTTGATCTGGTGTGGCTTTGGGGGGTTTTAATCTGGGTCAATCATTGGGGAAACCCGGACCACATGTTTTCTATCGGCAAAAGACCCGGAGAGTGAGCCTCCCGGGGGAAAAGCAATTCAATCTGGTAATTGACGAAGAACCTTTGGACAATGTGTCCCAAAAGTGTGGTCATGCATTATCCTGTTGAAATATGGCTATGGCCAAACCCCCGAAGGTAAGGAAGGACAACTGGCTCCAACACCTCGGAGATTTTCGCTGGCTGTTTAAAGTACAGGCAATGCGTACTAGGGGTTGGGGAAGTGATATCAATACCACCCCAAACCATAATACCCGATGCAGGACCAGGGGTGGTGCATAACGAAACTTTCAGCATCCTCTCTCCACGGTCTCTGACTGAGGGTTGTTACTAGTCAGTAAAAACAACTTCATTCCATTCTCCCCCAAAACCCCCTTTCCCATCGCACCATTTGCGGCGGAGATGTCTGTGATTCTGCGTCAGGGGGAAAACCAAACTGGCTTTGCGGGGCTGACTACTCTGTCGTAAACGGCGTCGAATGATAAAGCGAAAACTGAATGATGCGTTACAGACTCAATGTTCTGTGCTTTTTGGTTCGGTGATGTGTCTGAGCGATCCGTCACTGCCATGCGCACAATTTTTCACGTGAAGTGGTGCACTGAGGTGGATCGATCGACCACTCGGGATTACCCTCCCATCCAACGGTCACATATCCCTTTCAGTTTTTGGTTTCGTCCAACCCCCGCTACCGATTTTTTTGGAAAAATAATCCCTTTTCGGGAGGCCAATATCCCTTCCCCCTGTTGAACTCCCGATACTTGATCAAAAGCTGATCGCTGTTTTTCCCCCCCAGACATAACTGGTCGTTTTTGGGAAAAAACCCCTAGAAAAAACCCAAATTTCCGAACGAAATCGTCGAAACCTCCAAATCTTAAATGGGGCTTTTGGGGGGCGTCACAGGGGGCGCGTGATGTGTGTCTGCCTGAAATTCTAATCATTTGCAAAATCCCCCACCTCCGCTAATGCATGTTGTAAAATTTCATGTTATTTTTCCCTCTTCCTTCAAAAGGGTTTTTGCATTTCGGCGAACAACGGGGTACTAGGATTGTAAGATGATTTCTAAGCGCGTTTTTAATGTTATTCATCTCTGAAAATAATGACTCCCAGACATAGATAGATGGAAATATGTTTAAAATAGCATGAGGCAGCTTCTTCAAACAGTTAAATGTATCTTGAATTGAATTCCCTGTTCCCAAAATTTCGTTACTGGCATTTTTATTTATATTGCTTGTTAATCTTTCTTTTTCAATCAATTCCAACTTTTCCCTTGTTTCAATAAATTTTTGAATCCTTATTGAACTAGACTGGAAATCAATCAGTTGCATTTCAAATTCTTCAATTTCCAACTACTCGAATAGAGACAAGTATCAAGTGAAGCATCAGGGTACATAATAAACTTAATCGTTTCCGATAATTTTTTGAACTGAGAAAATTAGGCTGAAAATTCTCTCCCTTGATTGAAGAATCAATTACAGAAATAAATTCTTCAGTAGTTTTTTCTTCGACTGGTTTCTCATGTACATCTAAATTGTTGATATCTTTTTTCAAGTTTGGAAAGTACTTGTAGTTTCTGGTAATAATAATTACAATCACAATAACAAACGAGTGTGCTCTGCGCCGCTTCATGACCGATCACTCGAGTTTGCTCGTAATACTTCATAGTGAACTTTATCATTTTGAACTAAAATGCAAATCGTTTTGATCGCTGGCATGCCCAAAATATTGTGTCGTGTTTCATCAATAGCAAGCGTGCCATTGGTTTGCTATCCCTGGTCAAGTAAGTAATGTGCAGATTAACGAGTGTCTAGTACAGGGTGGGGCGAACCTTTATGGATCAACGTGCCATTTTTCCTAAATAAATGCTTATTGAGGTATAGACGTACCGTCAAATAATTTTGACTTGTGATTATTGGGAAAATAATAAAACTAAATACTAACAACACAAAAAAAATACATTGCGTATTCTATAGTAATAAATGTTTTAGTTATACGTGTAATTCAAATTATATAAAAGTAACATTAGCGTGATTTCTGCTGTTGCAGATTAGATGACAAATAACTTATATTCGGATTGTAAGATGGTACTTTTAGCAGAGTGCATGCTGAATTGGAGTCCTCTGCCAAGTGGTTTCTAAGCGCATTTTTAATGTTATTCATCCCTGAAAATAATGACTCGTAGGGATAGGTCGTTGAAAGTATGGTTAAAATAGCATGAGCCTGCCTCTTCAAACAATTAAACGAAACGCATCGGGAATCGAATTTAATGTTTTCAAAATTTCGTTAATTGCATTTTTATTTATATTGCTTGTTAATCTTTCTGTTTCCATCAATTCTAACCTTTTCCTTGTTTCAACAAAGTTTTGAATTCATATTGAACTAGACTAGAAATCAATAAGTTATATTTCAAGTTCTTCAATTTCTAACCAACCGAATTGGGACAAGTTCAGTTTATCAAATAATGTTACATCAGGGTCCATAATAAACTTGAGCATTTCTGATAATTCATTGAACTGAGAAAATCTCACTGAAAATTCCTTGACTGAAGAATCAATCACGGCTGATCATTTGGTCGGTGGCGTGCCCAAAATATTGTGCCGCGTGCTACAGGCACGCGTGCCAATGGTTCGCCCTTCTTGGTCTAGTAGATAATAGACAGATTATCTAGGCAATTTGAGAAATGAAACAATTTTCCGCACTTTAACGGAACCCCCTGATTGAGGGGTAGATTACCTAGTTATTCTGCAGATTAACAGATTTTTGTACTTTAGTGGTAACACACGCATAGTATTTAAAACGAAGTGCCAAGAAAAGTATATTCATATCGGGCAAAATCAATAGATTTCATGCCCGTTTATTGAAACTAAATCATAAGATTTCTGTACTTTTTCTATTCCCGGGAATTATATTTCGTTCCCAGGAATCGCACGGGGCTTCAATTATCTATGACGGTAGCTATTTTTGATAACTGTAGATTTCAACCTCGGACGTCGTTAGCTGGCCTTACTGTGGCAATTTACGTTCTTTCAACCCGATCTTCATAGACGAATGTTAGAAATATTCGTTACCCCAACTATGAGATAAGAGTGTAATCCATCACCAAACATTATAAGACTATGTGAGGCTTTAAAAACAATTCCTCCAACGTCAGTTGAAGTAAATAGAGAATTTTCTGCTGCCGGATTGCTCATCACAAAGTTTAGAACTAGGCTGAGTGATATTAACAAGTTATAATGCTTTGAACTCTATTTTCAAAAATGGTGAATAACCAGTTCATTATATATTTTTGTATTTTTTAGTTAATTATATAAATAAGTATTAATTTTGTAATTTATGTGTATCCTCTATTTTATATATAGTTTGATTTTATTTAAAAATAACTTGCTTTTAAATTTTTTAAAAATTTTTTTATGTGTTTCCGCTAATTCCGAGAGCGGCAATTAAATTCCTGGAATTTCCCGGACGATTCCGGGAATAGAAAATCCCGCAAAATCAGAAACCCCATTCCTTAACAAACCGCATGATACTCTACTCTGATTAACCCGTTTTATCCCAATTTAATTATTCTGTTCAAATTTGAGAAGAATTATATTTTCTAAAGTTAGTTAAAGCTAACAAATTTTGAAAAATTTATATGATATTTTATATAAGAAATCCGACCCGTTCTCTAAATAGGACACTAGGATAAAGGGGTTAAAATTTCCAGACATATGTTTTAGTGTGTTCAGTGATGAAAATCGAGTACTGTACTTCACTTTATTTGAATAATACTTTTTAAAAATATCATTTAACTTTTTCAGCAAATTTAATTCTAATTTTGGTGGAAAGGTCCAAATCAAGCCTGACAAAGAGTTTTGTCCCATTTGCCGCAGTATATGTTTTTATTTCCTTGTACTTCCTCTGACAACGTCATGTTTTTGTTTTTTGCTTTAGTAAAAAAATGACCAACGTTGTCTTTACGGATGTCTTCTTTTGCATAAGAAGATACAATCGAGATCCTAGGTCTATTCTAGTTTTTATCAAATTTTTTAAGACTGATGTTGTTACACAGCTCTTCGACCTCTGCTTAGGACTTGTTAAGATTTGTGAATTATCCAGGCGTTACCTTAGCCATATCCAGTGAACGCATAAAAGTAAGCAGTACACTTTCTACCTTATGAATTTTAACAATGATATAAAGTACGTTTCACATGTTTGTTGTAAGAATTCACCCGGCATCTTCGCTATGTTAACTTCTTATCTCTTGTGGCCTTAATATACCACCTCCAAATTCCATATAAAATATTGAGTTTGACACAAGCAAAAGTTTTTTACTTGAAAGTTCAACTCCCATAGTTCCATTGTCCACAAAGTATAAATAAAGATTTCAACTTTTGGTAGCGGTTTCGTGACATGGTGTTTTTACAAGGGTAAGGTCTTAGCATCTGACCAATAATCACGTCTACAGGTATTTTGAATGATAACCAGTAAGAAGCAAAATTCCTATTAAAACACGTATTTCGTCAGCAATGGTCAATGTTCCTTGGAATGTTCAAATGTTTCCTTGGAAATAGACGAATCGCACCGGGGAAATGTTTGATTTTTATCTGCATGGATTTATGTTTGCGAAGGAAAAATTTCCACTTCGTTGAGAACGAAGTCTTCAAACGCTTCTTAATCGGTTGTAGGCTACGCCCCCTTAGCAACAGGACCTAACGCTTGAGCATATATATGAAAAATATACGGAGGATGTTTAGCCGGGGACTTCCTCATCATAACCATCACTTTTAAGGTATAATATTTCCATTCTCAAATACACATAATTTTTGCAACGATTTTCAGTTTCAAACTTTAAAATGCTATTTTTAATGATTTCCTTCCACCATCTGCAGGGACCTCGCGCCCGGCGTTGCCACATGCTATGGAAGGGTTACCCAAAACACAACACGCAAAATGCGCCAAATTGGCGATTTTTCAAAATTTGCAGAAGCGGGCCGATTCGACAATTTCACCAAAAGCATATATAATTGAATCGATATTTTCCAATAAAAACTAAGATTTTAAGATAATCTGTTTTCAAACTGAACTATGCGTTAAAAAAGAGGAAAAGATGTACCTTACACATAAAAAAACAAATTATACTAAAATAAGGCGTCTAATGAGGTTATGCGCAATTGAAAAAAATAACACATGAACTTTGCTCCATTTCATACTTGACAACCTAATATATATAGGGAGAGTTGTGGACTATATTAGCATAGGAATTGAACAAACAACAAAAATACTTTCTTGAGAAAGGATGAATTAAATTTGGATACAGATTCATATAACTATTCTACGGATTATATCTGGATTATTCTTCAAATGAATCGTTCAATAATATTAGAGTTTTTTTTTAATAATAGGAAGAAATACTACAGAAAATATTTTTTTACCACGTCTTTTGCATTGCAATATGTAATTTAATGTAAAATGAAGGGGCGGGGGGGGGACGCACTGCTAAAATTTAGACTTGTGTGTGTGATCTCCTTGACCGAATTATTAAAAACAGTCATTTAGACTAGACAATGCACGGTTAGTAGTTTGAGAATAAGTGAAAATGGAAAAATAATCCAAAAAAGAGATGAGAAAATTCCGACTTGATTTCAATGTAAGATTTTATATTACACTATGCTTCAAATTGTACATATATATATATATATATACCCACACACATAAATCCTTCAGCCGTTTGAAAAAATACAAACATGAAAATTTTTCTAAGATATACAAAACATTCTTCATACTTGCGATTGTACTTAACAAAAAGAAAACATTAATGGTTTTTTGTACTCCGCACATAATTGTAAAATAAAAAAAAAAAAGAATGGAATAAAAACTTTCAAGATATAAAATCAAATGAAAACTTTCTATTTCTTAAATTCTCTACTAAGTATGACTTTTAGTTCTATAAAATTAAGAAATGTGCCTTTTTTTAAACATTTCGGGTAAAAAAAGACCGGTTCAAGGAATAGTGAAAAAAGTAAAAAAAAAAAGAACGATTTCAATACATAATTAATATTAAGGTAGCTTATTTACTATCTATTTACATGTTTTGAAGGTAATTTATACTTTGCCTGGTGATCTCCAACCACCGAATGCTTTTTCAAGTTCAACAGCGCATGATATTGTAAGGTTGTCGTTATTTTTCCGTCCGATAATCTGTACTCCATACGGCAGTCCTTCACTGTCATAACCTATCTGACACTGGGTTGCTGGTAATCCAAGTAGGTTAAATAACCCGGCATAAGGACAGCATGGAAGGCAATAAAATATCATTTCGTGATGATAGAGGGCAGTAGTAGGGAAAGATGGTAGTAAAAGCACTGTATTTTCATCTAGGAGATCGTCGAAACACTGGACTACTTCTTGCCACATTTTGTTGTAGTAAGAATTTTCACTCTTTCTATAAACCAGAGGAAAGTCGGCAAAGTTCATTATCATATTAATATTGAATGACAGAACGGATTTTCCAAATACGGATTTGATAAGGTCCCATTTCTTGTTCAAAGGCCTTCCTATACCGTCTAAAAATCCAGATGACGCATTTGGCATGAGTTGTTGGAGTTCGCTGATGAAACATTTAGTAACTTTTCTCAAGAAAGGTAGTTTGATTTCTTTATACTCCACTCCATAACGTGTACTGAAATAGGAGCCCACCTAAAAGAGAAAAAGACAACAGTAAATCAATGACCAATGATTATTTATGAAATGAACAAATTGCTCATTATTGTTCGAGTTAATTGGGACAGACATATTTTTCTTGTCTGAGTTGGTACGTGATTACCATTCATGTCCCAAACCACATCATATCAGTTATATATGTCCAGGGTAAAAATTTAGAATAGCCAATCCGCTTGTCAAAAGCGCCAAAAGGCGCTGGGCGCGAAGAAACCGCGTTTCAAACAAGGCCAGAGACAGCAAAAGAGAAAAACGCGGTTTTTCAAAACGGCGTCAAGAGTCAAAAAATTCCGGTTTCTAAAGAGGAAAACACAGGAAACACCAAATCAAAAATAAGAAATTAAATGCAAATTCTTTCCGACTTTCAGACATCCATACCAAGATTCTATCAATCCTTCATTCATACAAAAACTATCATTACTTTCTTACCGATACATACACTCATGTCTAAAATTAAGGTCACAAACATAAATTTTTTGAAAACTGATGAACTATTAACTGTGTTGCCATGAAATTTGGTAAAGAGGCGTATTACTATGTGGGAAATAATACAGCAACATACAAATATAGAAAAGATTTTAATTTTGAATTAAAACACACGGTTTTATCAAAAAGTGAGAAATCATGAATAAGACATAAAGGAAGACATAAAGACATAAAAGCCTCAAAATGAACTACTGATGGTTTATGAGGGTCTTTTAATAAGCATTTAGGTAACAAAGCCTTTTTCAGCGCGGGACGTAATTCCTGGGGTGTCCTTGGAGGGGATATATACTGAGAAATGGCTCTTCGTAGACTATTCCAAACATTTTCAATAGAATTACGATCCGGAGACCTCGAGGTTCAACTCATATGGTAAATATTCCCTACTTCATGCAATTCACAAACATTGATTTGGTCCTAGCCACGCATAAATATAAAAATGTAATCCCGGTCTACAGCATCCTGAAAAACCTCACATAGGCTTCCAAGATCTCATCCCTTTAAGGTATACGACTACGTTCGGAACCATGATTTTGCAAAAGCATATAAATGGATAATATTTATGATAGTACACTTAGATTAGAAAAAATGTATAAAATTATTTTAAGAATATTATTGTAATAAAAATTATTTAAGTACACAATATTTTGACAAAAAAATGAACATAGAATGACCCATTTTCAAAAATATTCTCCTTTTGTGAAAATGCTTCTATTATAATAATATTTTGATTGTGTATAGCTCGTATATAGAGGCTAAACTAGAATGTTTTTCTGAAATATACAATTTAGAAGTGTAATATTTTACGACAACAGAGGGAGCAATTTTAAGAAAAACGCCACTACTCATTTCAATGGGGTGGTAACCTGAAAAATAATGTGAATTTTTCAAAAATTCTAGTTGAGCCTCTGTAGAGGCAAGTCTGAGCTATAGATATATTGGTAGCTATTGCCAAAGGAGAACATTAGAGACAACCGACCCATTTGCCGAAAATATTGTAGTATTTAAATAATTTTTTTTGTCAAATACCTAAAATAATTTTATACTATGTATTCTAATCTGAGTACACTAAATATCACGCAGTACCATCATCCATTTATGCCTCGTCTGGAACGTGTTTGATAACTAACGCTATGATGCCCAAAGTACCCGTATCGAAAAACGTGGTACAATGACGTCAAATTATGCTATACACACACCCGGTCACCAAATCTGTCAATGCAGGAGGGGTGAAGGAGCCCTTTCCAGACAAGACTCCACCCAGGATAATTTTTTTAGTAGATTTCACCATATCACCGAAAAGAACATCGTCCTTGTTCTTGTAGGGAAAATTGGCCAGTTCCGCCATATCCGGCCCTTCCAGCTGGATGTGCGGTGTCAAAGGGACGCACTCAGAGGGACGTCGGGCAAAGAACACCCTACAATACGATCAGACCAGCGTTTCGTAAGTGGCGCCCACCCTAGGGGACGTGACTTATCAGCGGCGATGTACCAGGGGAGAAAGTAAGGTAAATAAGGAAATCCTATGATAGTAAAGGTCATGGTCTCCAAAGCCTTCAGAGAGTAATTTTGGCGGATAGCAGGTGCAAAAAATATCATTTCGAAAGACGCATATATCAAGATTTAACGCAACGGTTGAGTGGCGAGGTATATACGTCGTTAGCACTTAAGAGGTTAGCAAAGCCAAATTGCATCTTTCTGGCAACCAAGTATAGTAACAGTAATTGCATTTTTATTTGTTTGTGGGGGAGGTTGAAAATTATAATTGAATCTGATCGCAAATATAGAAAAATTGAGAAACACCGCTGCAGACTGCTGCCTGGAGATCTTTTCCAGACACTGCAACACAAGGTCATGAAAATGAGGAACCATTCCTCCATGTCATCGCGCTTTAATGACAAGTAACGATCCTGTAGATGTCACGATGCTTCCAGTGACCTTTGCTGATTCCTGCGGCAGTACCACTTGCTTGGAAATGGATTATATATAACCGGGGAGACCACTTTGGCCAATACTTGTAATCATCGACACCTGTTTGAGCTTCAAGCTCATATTATTCCCTCCCCATCTCATGAATCATCTAAACCAGTATTAAATCAGTACCGGGCGAGATAATTGGCCAGAGGGGGCGTGAGTATACTGAAAAGTCGAAAAACAAAATAATATTATTTAAAAAAAATTATTAATTTACTAAAGTAAAACAACAAACGAAATACTTTCTGATATAATAATAAAAAATAATCACCTTTTACACTGATACAATACACTTAAAATGTATCAGTACTGTGTACGTATTTTATCAGTACGAATTATACTAATAAGTTAAGAAATTTGATAATTAACAGTGACCTCATGGCTTGTATTAATAATTTATCTTGATAATAGTGCGTTTTATAATTAATCCCTTAACTGCCGATTAAAACATACGCGATTCGCCCTCCAATGACACCCTTTTCCATGTAGACGCGCGTATTTCAATTTTTGTAGAGGGGCCAAGGCGAATAAATAAACAAATCTTCTGAAATAAGTAAATCCTTCGCAAACACTGTGTCAATGTCCTTTTATTAAATTCCACAGCTTTCGGAATAATTTCATGGAAAGCAGTCCACAAAAAAGATCGTACTTTAGATACACGCATATACACTTGCAGAAAACTAATGCTTTGGCTGAGCGAGACGTTTACATGCGTCGATGGCATTTAAAAGTTTAAAGTCATAGTATTTTCTAAGTCAAAGTATAGTATATTAATTCAATACATTGTTATTATATGGAGGGGGCGCAATGTGAAAATTATGGCTGAATAGTCGCTAGAATTATGAAAGTTTGAGAAGCACTGATCGAAACGATTATGAGAAGTCATTCTCACTGCAAAAAGACTAACTTGTTTGTTTTAATGCAATATTTACAAATCTGGAGACGCAATTCTCATATGTTTGGACAGTCTCAATCCAACAGTGTTATCTTAAAACTAACGCTAAATAACATTTTTTCCTAAACTGAAAATAGATATTGTACTACCTCTTTTTTAAAATATATAAAATTCAAATTCTATTCGTTTTAATGGAGGCATTTCAAAATTATGGCGGAAAACAGGTTTATGACCTTAATTTTGGGCATCATTACATAATTGTGTATGTATGTATGTATTTCATCAGTGATCATATATATATATATATATATATATATATATATATAAGGTAAATTACCATAAATATAATAAAGCAAAGCAACAATAAGAAAATAACAAGAAAGTATAGATAAAAAATTAGATAGTCACTAAGGTATAATAGAAAACTCTTAGCCTAAGAAGCTAAGATTATTTACATATATATAGATGTATGTGCGTTCATGTGTCACTTCAATAATAACTGTAACGTTAATTACCCACGGGAAATAATTAGGAAAATGGGAAAATTAGATAAAACATGGAAAAGAATTAGATAAAACAAATTCTTGTGCAATTATTGCAGAAAATGTGCTCGGTATATATAATATAATGAAATAACTAAGTAAAAATCTTTCAAAAATTGCAAAAAATTATGCGCCGTGTTATTGATATTTACAGCTAGTCACCATTAGTTTATGTTTGAAATGCTATAGCCCAGTGGTCAAGGTATCGATCAGCGGCAGGTCATGAGTTCGAGCCCAGTTCACCGCACCGCCGTAGGAGCGATGCACGTTAAATCTGCCGAGTAACGTCCTCCCGTTGGTGTGGTGTGTGGTAATTATGAGAGGAGTACAACTCAGGTGTCGTCCTCGTCACTTGACCCGGCGGTCTAAAATTATTTATAGTCCGTCGCCAAACCCTCGTGTAGATGAACAGTGCGACGTCTACCACTACCCGCACAATGTAAAACATATTCCACTCTTGTCTTTCTTTGGATCACGTATGCAATTTCTTTGAATTACTTATTTTTTCTAATACAATATGAAGGTAAAGAATTTTTCGCCTATTTTTTGGTGCTTCCATAAATGCGTAGAGGTTTCAAAAAGTAAGGTGACAAGAGCTCTGAAGGGTTTTCAAATTATCCGTATGCATAAAAATCCATATAAGATCCATAATCCATAATCTAAAGATAAGAAGACGATTGAAGTAGGTCGAAGATACGAAGACGATCACTGCATTGCCGGTAGATGAAGCTAGTTCCTTAGTAACATGATTGAATTTCACAATTGGAAGTGGTTGCATTGGTGGAACATGGTCCGCAATTGAAACAAGATGTGTGATTAGGTTTTTGCGTTTAAAGAAAAATTCTCCAAGTGAAATTCATTGGAAAGTGGTAAAAATGTACGATTTAACTGTTATGTCACAAAAACAGGTATAGTTTGGTGCACGAAATCTGACAAAGTCAGGACAGATGTGTGAGACGAAAAAAGAGCAGGACGACCAAGCCATTCCACGGCAAATAATGTTACCGTGTCGAGTATTTGGAAAAACTTTTAAGGGGACATGGTACGATTTACGCAAACATTTTTAATTTACGGATTTTTAAATTTTTTTTTTGGTTACCTCCTATGTGTATGTATACTACGTTAAACAGAGTTTGTGCTCAAAAAATCATAAAAATCCAGCCATGTAATTTTTTAAGGAAAAAACAAAATTTGCGAGGTGATTTTAAAATGCTACTCCTCCTACAAAAATTTACGTACAGGCATGAAATTTGATTTACAAGTACGACACACTATGTATAGTAAAAGTTGGTATGGGTTTTACATTAACGTAATTGGTATTCATACAATACTTCTTTTTAAGAATATTTATTTAAAATTCCTTAAAAAATACATAAATTCTGAGTTCAATCATTTTTTTTAAAAAAATAAATATTACTTTGATTCAAAAATGCATACAAACTCTTTTGTTACAGTTACTATTAGCAATAGGTAAAAAAAAATTTCAAAGCATTAGGTGCAATAGAAAAAAGGCCTTAGCATTTTAAATGAAAACAAACTAGTTATTTTATCTTTTCGAGATAAGTCAGTTTAAAGTGTTGATCTCCCATAGAGTTGTGAATAAAAACGAACGTGAAAGCTATCATAATTCTGCCTTTTTTAAGTTTAGAACTTTCAAATTTTGTGAGGTTATAGAGAAAAGTATATAAAAAGTAATTTAGGCTAAAAAAATTAAATTTGATTTTTTGATCGATTTTGGTCAATTGAATCGTACTGTGTCCCCTTAAAAAACTTGAGAGGTCAACATTTTAGAAAGAATACTGAGCTTCAACAAGCCATTTGGAGTGGTTGCACAGCCTTGACGCTGATTTCTACGATACTGGTTTGGTGTACCAATGGAACGATTACCTCGATAAGTATAATGACTTTGTACAGAAGTAATATGTAGCTGTGCTTTCCTACATTGTATATATTTTTTTATTTCGAACAAACGTTTATTCTGAATGGGTTTGTCGCCATACTTTTTGAAACTCCTACGTAATAAAACTAAACAAATTAAAGGACAAATTTAGCTTCTTTATTTCTTACTTGTTTCTAAAATATAAGCAGGAAAAAATTCACTTACATTCTTCATGGCTTCAGTGAGGTCTTTTTTAATGGGACACATTAAATACATTCCTATTTCAGTCAAGTAAAGAACTTTTAGTTTTTTAAAATCAACCTATAAAAAAAAGAAACTATCATAATTAGAAACTGCTGCATTTTATAAAAGCTTATTCCTACCAAAGCTAAATTTTTAAATCAAGTTACTCTCATTAAAAATACACTTATGGACGAAAAATCGAAACACTAAGTAGGAGTTGAGCTAAAAGAAACGAAATTTAGTACGTGTATTTAGGCATATAAAAGATGAGATTGACTCAAACTTCACGCTGTGGTGCGACTAAGCGACTAAGAACAATCAAATAGATTTGCTTTAAATTCATGCTGTAAAGTTTGCGAGCGTTATTTATCGTTAAAATTTGACTTATTGATATAATGGATGGAATTTCTTTTCCTGGTTTAGGAAAGACTTGACAGAAATGTAGCTGCAGTTGGAAGAACATTGACACAACGTATCGTCCCAAATCGGTTATCTTTAAGGACAGCTCCAAGCCAGACGGCCGGCTGTACCTGCATTCCACTGATTCTAAGCCACAGCGGTTTGTAATGTCAGTTGTGTCAAGCAAGACTCACTGGAAGACGGAGTTGAGATATGTTATGTTCTTTGATGAAAATCCTGTACGGCCTTTTTGCCAATGATGGTCATTGTGCTGGTTAGAAGGAGGCCAGGTGAGTGCCTGTAACTAATCTGTCTGCGGCCTATACGCACTGGACTTGAACCTGGAGGTATGGTCTAAGAGCAATTTCCTGTGACAATAAGAGCATACTCGTGGTTTTATTCCACGCACTCTGACTGCAAACTTGTACATCACTGTAGTGATTCAACTTGTTGCACTTCCATTTATGAAAGCATAAGCGAGGGTGTTTTCCATAAAGATAAAGTGAACCCTCATACTGCTGTTGTAACTCAACAATATTCTCTACAGAATGTGGATGGGTTGCCTTGGCCAGCTAATACACCAGATCTTTCTCCAATCGAAGAAGAATATTACATTAAGGAACAACAATTCTGACATTATCCACTATCAGGATCAAACCTCCTGTGTTAACCAACAGAAATATAATTCCAACCCATCAATTGATATCCAGCACCGAGAAAATAGATTCAAAATTTGGGTAGTTACACCGATTACTAATGTACCATAATTCACATTCGAAATGGGTCTTCTTGCTCTAATGCTAACCTGTGGTCTTGAGAATCTTTCAGGTAACCGACTGGTTTAAATTATCATTTTCATCAAAAACTCTAATTTTTGAATTATTTTTGTAGCCCGTTTAATAAGCTTTCAAAGCAGATCTTACTTTTAACTCAGAGCCAATTAGGAAAAAAGTTACAGCTGTTTTTGTTTGGTGTAGTAAGCTCCAAATCGAAATCGGAAACTCAAATCTGAAACCGAAAGTGTGAGTTTTCTGTTGATTTCCCCCGCAAAATAAGATTTTTATTCATTTAAAATATTTTAACGAAATATTTTTACGTTTAGTAAACTTTATTTCACTTTATAAATGTTTTAATAGGTACATTTCGCTTTTAAGTAGGCAACAGGTATACATTTTTAAATTGAGGTGATCATTATTTTTACTGCCCAAAGAGTTTGTTTGACCTGCTCTTTAACTTCCACCATCTTATATAAAATAAAAATAATTAAGGAAATCGAAAACGCATGATTGAAATTACAAAAATTTAAGAAATTCCTTTTTTCTATCATTGTGTAAAATAAAAAATTATATGAGATACTAAATAATCCAAACTCATGATTCTTAAGTATATTACATATACTTACATTCATTTATCTTTGTTAATTTCTGGTCAGAGATTTTTGTTAAATTAGATAAAATATATTCGAATAATCTCTATCTGTAAATGAGGCGTACAAAATTAAAAACAATGTTATTTAAAAAGTTTTTTTATTAAAAATTCAAATAATAACTCTTACTGGTTGTCCAATTTTACGTCGTATTTCTTCATCACCAACTGCTAAAACTCTCATGGTGGTTATCAAATCCTCGGCATATCTGCACATAGGACCAGCTTCTAGAATATTATAGGCTCCTTGCATTTTTTCGAATCTATCTGGAGGACAACTTCCTTTATTTGGTACTAAATCTATAAAAAAAAAGCACAAATGCTTTTTACACATAAATATACCCAAAATATAAAAATAAAAATTTATGTTACATTAAAAGAGTTTTTAAATACACTCATTGCCTTAAAAATTTGCGCACCAAGAAACAGTTGTCAAAATGAAACGAAATTTTACATATGTAAATACTACTTTGATATAAGTAAGTGATTAGAAAATCAAACAAAAAGGATCCTTTATTGCAGAAAAAATTACAAATGAACGGAAATCTTAGTACTCTGTTGGACCCCCTTTAGCGTAACTGTACGATGCGATATGAGTGGGCATTGAGGCGCACAAGCTCCGTATGATGTCCTGAGACATCTCGCGCGCGTTCCACAGTTGCTGTAAACTCTCTCTAGTTTGGCCAAACTCGTAGGCTGTCCAGCTTGCCGTCCTAAATGATCTCAGATATACTCGATTGGTGGCAAATCCGAGGATTGAGCCATTCAAGGAAGAGTGGTAATGTGCCGGAGCAGTCTTGTGACATCCTTGCTGTGTGTGGCTGAGCATTGTCTTGTTGAAAAATGGCTTCTGGGAGACCTGCCATCAGTGGAAACACATGTGGCTGAAAGATGTCATGGACGTACCGCTGGGCTGTCATTGTGCCATGGAACAATATCTGGGGCAAACCGTGCATCGTAAGAAATGGCACCCCATACCATTACATCAGCTTTGGGTTTGTGTGTCACTGTAAAGCGAAGGCATGCCTGATGTTCACCACGAGGCCTCCACACATGAAGAGATTATCATCACTGCTCTAATTGAATCCATATTCGTCATTGAAGACGATCTGGCTCCATTTCGTTTCAGTCCAATCCCGTTGTACACGACACCACTCCAAACGGAGGCGTCAATGGTTTGGTGTAAGTGGCCGCACACGTAATGTCCCCCGCGATACCAAATGTTCTTCATCCAGGTGCCTTGCGATTGTTCAAAAGGACACAGAGGCCCGTAGGGAACATGCTGCCTGTGTCTGAATCGCGGCCAATGAGGCAGTTGGCTTTACGCGTGCATGCCATGTGATATGATGGTCTTCTCGACGACTGGTCTGTTGAGGGCATCTTGAGTCTGGTCGCCGTGTAAATGACATCTCTTATGTCCACTGGTCCCAACGCCTACTCACAGAAATCAGAATGACCTACTTGACGAACTACTCGTCGAGTTTACCACCCAGCTTACATCATCCCGATGATTCTTCCTGTCTCGAACTCTGAAAACTGCTCATATTATGTTCGACGGCAGCGTAAAGGCATGTCTACCTCAGCGTTTCCTTTACAAAAGATTAAGTACACTCAAAAAAGCTCTGATTACCTGTTTTACACTCCAGGGAGAACGAAGTTCATTGCCCTTTAGTGGCATTGCGCATTGCTTAATCAAGTTGCATTTCTAATCATTTGCATATCTACTCGACATGTATCTTATGACAAGTTTCGTTACGATCCCACAATAATTTCTTGGTGCGCATAGTTTTATGGCAATGAATGTATTTTCATTAGTGAATTAATATTATGGGCTATCATTTGATAGAATGGGAATGCGTATTAAATGTAATAAATGCATTTTTATCAAAGACGAGAATTAATACATAAAAATTCTTTTAATAAAGTCTAATTCTAAATCTAAGTTTAAATAAGTCTGGTTTCTAAAGTGTGATAGATTTTTAATTAAATATAATATTAAGTCTTTTCAAAATTATAACGTGATTGTATGAAATTTGTTTTCTTAGGCCACCGAAAAGAATACTGTTAAGAATTGTAAAATTTGGTCTATTTTTTTTGTTCTCATAAACCTCAACTTTAATACCTCCTTTCGGAACAGGCCTTTATAAATAATTACTTTTGAGTTTTAGTTGCTTTATAATATTTTCCCTTTACTTTAACGTATACGCTGCAGTTAAATATCACAAATAGTTCCGTAATTTCTTATTGAATACATATATCAAATTTCCTTTTTACTTTTTAAAACATTATGACGTATGAGTTATTTATGAATATTCACAAAATTAAATACGGAACACACATATTCACAATGTTTACAAAAAGAAAGTAAATCCATTTTTATTGAAAAACAGAGTTTAAAATCGATAATTTTGTAAGCATTTTTATTTCCAAATTAATGCTTCAGTTATGATTTTAAGGCTGTCTTCATTAATGTTAAAGATTAGGACCCGACTGTGGAATATTTTTTCTGATATAAAAATACTCCAACATTCATTTTAAATTCTGCCTTTGCTATCCTATAAAATGCAACATATTTTATCATACTACTTTCTTTTATTTGAGTATTCTGGTACAAACTAAATAGACTTTACGCATGTTTAGAAAAATTGAATTATCTATGAAATATTTTGAAATTTTAATAATGCATATTATAAACAGATATCCCAGGTAGGGTTCAAAAGTTCCTGGACTGAGTCTATAAGTTTAAAAAATATATATATTACTAATTTAATTAGTGAAATACGTCCTCCTTAGAAATAAGGGCCTTGAGCAACAGCACACTTTTGTCATCGATTGTAAAGGTCATTGAAACATTTCCGGAATCCATTTTAAGCCATGCCCTTTAATTCAGCCTGCGATGCACTTTTGACTTCATCAGCAGATTGAAATCGACGACCCTGCACATGACGTACCAATTTAGGAAATAGGCTGAAGTAGCCGTGGACGAGATCAAGGGAGTAAATAGGAAGATGTCATATGAGAGCAATGTCATTCGAAAGTACCCATCACTACTCAGTCCATAATATTAGTCTCTTCTATCGGACCCACTCACGCAGATGCAAAATGGTTACATAAAGATTTTTGTTTACAATGCGTCCTTCAGGGATAAATTTCGGATGAACAATGGCCTGAATATCGAAGAACTAGCATGACTTTCACTTTAGAGCGAACTTGGAATTTCTGCTTGCGCGGAGATTGTGGTGATTTCCAAGTTAGTATTCGTTTAACATACGGAAAACGATGTGTTGTCGTACCCTATACCTGTTAAGATCCTTAGTCGGTATCCGTTCGCTTGTGGCCTCGGATACCCCAACTGATTCTTCTATTTGCGTTATTGTTTGAAGTCTAACTTATCACCCTACAAACCTTTTGATTTTCTCAGCGATGCGAAAGTCTGCGGACATCCAGAGCACCCGTCGTCTTCGACACTTTCCCTGTCTTCTCTGAAATGTCGATGACACTCAAAAGCTTGTGTTTGAGGTTATGTATCACTGCTGTACAGATCTTTCAACATTTCGTAAGTCTCCGCAGCACTCTTTTCCAAGCGAACGCAAAATTTATATTCCTTCTAAGTTCAACAAATGGCATTTCTTTTAATCACCGGCTACTAAATGCATCCTCCAATAAATTACGACACCGTAGTGAGCCACCGACCCCTTGATTTGGGACAAACCACTGTTAGAGAAGAAGAACGCAGTAACACAGATATACGAGGTTGGGCAACTATTTTTTTTTCTTGAAGATACCAGTCCGGTTGGAAATGTGATATGCACAGACGAAAGTGCGAGGTGTTAACTACATGTGTGGACAATGAATAGCATTGAAATATCGTAACACACTAATTTATCACGGTAGTATATACAAGGCAATATGGCCTTCCCGGTGCAAAAGAATGACAACACAGTACACATAAAGTTGACATGATAAACCTGGGCCTATAGACCCTTAATGTAGTCCCTGACCCTTAATGTAATCCATGATCTCTCTGCTCGATGACGGCAAGTGCCAAGCCGGTCCGCACACTGACCGGTCGTCCCGAAAGTTGATCATCACTGGTTGACATTCGTCCTTGCTGAAACTTTCCTTTCCACCGTGCTACTGTACGGTATGGTAGGGCATTATTCCCAAGGGCTTCCACTAATTCACTGTGACATTCCATCGCATTTCTCTCTCGTAGAACGATTATTTTGATGTAAGCGCTCTGCTCAACACGGGTTACTTCCATCTCACACGACACTCACCAACTGACTGATTTCACAGCCCTCGTTGAGCTACTACCAGCTATCACAGAACCATCTGATATTCTGCATACACACTATGCCTGCAGAACTTCCCCACGACACATATACGTTTGTGATCCGTTCAAATATCTACAAGAAAAAAAAATAGTTGCCATGACTGATGCCCCAACCCTCGTATTATAGTCACTCTACTGCAAAATATTTTTGCGTTATAGGCTCAGTCTGGGAACTGTTGAATTCAACCTCGTATGATTTGCAGCCTTGGAAATTTTCATGAAAATTAGAACTGGTCACTTAAAAAAATTATTTTATGATATTCGTCGCGCAAAATAGTATAAGAAGCGTTATAGGAGGTATGAACAGTTCAGATTTTCCTCCTCAACACTCGCATGCTCAATTTTTCATTCTTGTGCGAAATTTCAGCAATAAAAATTTCTATTTAATTGATTGCAACTATGATAACACTAATAAATCCTAATCGCGACATTTTTGTAAAAATAGAAGATGTTGTTACCATGTGTGGATTTATGTCCATAAATTCCACAGAAATGAGTTGGAATGCGCACACTTCCTAAAATATCATTACCCAATCCGATGACAGATCCACCTGCTCCTATCAAAGAACTTTCTCCACCTGCAATTAAAATATAAGCTGTAACAATTGGAACCAGTGGCGCACACAAGGAGAGGGTCCTGGGGGTCTGGATTTCCCCCCAAAGCCCTTGATTTTTTTTTCGATTGATTATAATTTTAAGTATACAGTACGTAAAATTTAATTAAGTATTTGTTATTAATGATTAATTTTATTAATTAATGCTAATTATTTATTCAAAAATTAGTTTTTTACTGTGTTTTGTTCCAGAAAATCTACAAAATCAAAAGGAGCATGATACAAGAATGGTGAACTTTCGACCCCGGACACCCTGAAAAATTACTGTATGCGCTACTGATTGGAACAAGTATTTTGTAACACTGTTGGTGCTTTTTAATGTTTTTATTAGATTTTGAACATACTTAAGGAAAGTTGATTAATGTTAATATTTTCGAAGCATTTTTATTGATTTTCAAAAACATTAATTTTTTAAAAAAAAATTTTCTTTATATTCTTAGATATTATATTTGAGACATTCTTGTTGAGAATTTATTTAAAAAATTAAGTTTTAATCACTAAAAGATTAAAATATACTAAATTTGTAAATTTTTTGATATTACTCATAGAACTAAAGAGGCATTAAGAAAATTGTTACAAATTATATGATCCCTTTTATAAGAAATTGTATATGAAAAACTTCAAAAATAGTACATTTTTAACTACCTTACTCTAATCGTACATTGTTTAATACTACAGTCTTCTAATTTAATATATCACAGTATTCTTGGGTGAGTTAGAAGAAAGAAATCGTGCAATAAGTAATCTTTATACCAGAAGAGGAATAATCGTCATTAGCCATTTTAAACTGTCTAAAAAAACAAGTAATATAAAAAAAAAAATTTATAAGTTAATTCCTAATTAGATCAACAAAGAAAAATTTTATTTTAGCTACTTTTTATTCAATAGTTACAATTAATACAAATATGTATATACATATGTCAGAATCACAACATTAAGTGGTAATTAATTTGTATTAATTATCATTAAAGTATCGTATTGTCATCCAAAGCAATCGTGTATATGAAATTTCAATTCAACTGAATGCTTTAAAACGTGAGGAAAAAAAAATCTTTTAAAGTTTTGACCCAAGTCACCAAAAATGATGCCACCATGGCTGTATTTGTAATTCTTTAAATAATTAGTTTTAATTAATTAATTTTTATTAATTATAATTAAATTATTGTATTGTCATCCAAAATAATCATGTACAGTATGTAAAAAAAGTATTGGGACACAATACCAGTTCTTAGATTTTTTATCGTAATATTTTACTTAAACATACAAATGAAACCAAAATAAAGAAGTAAACGTTAATTTGTTAAATACAAATAATAATAATTTGAACAAAACTCATGTATTAATGCAATTATGGTTAAAATTGAAAATAAAAGAAAACGAGTTAAAAAACGTTGCTCAAAAAAGTATTGGGACACTTCCCAATAAATTAAGAAAAAAAATTCAAACTTAGAAATTAATATCTTGTTGGGCCCTCCTTGCTTTTTATGACATCTCGAAGTCTATTTGGCATGGATTGGATCTATCGATTTTGGTCCACTCTTCGACCAAAAATTTTCTCAAATCCTGTTTGTTAGAAATTTGGTGCTCATATGGTTTTTGTGCTGCAAATAATCTCACATATGTTCAATGGGATTAAGGTCTGGACTTTGTGCAGGAGTTTTAATAACTCTAGGATAGTGGTAGAGAACCCATCACTTGTAAATATCTGCAGTATGTCACGGGTTATGGTACAATTTAAAATATCCTGAGATTCCCAGCTTGCTAGCACGTCATTCTATGTTCATTTTTTGTCAATATATTGTACTTAAATAATTTTTTATTGGAATAATATTCTTAAGACAATTTTATATACGTTTTTTAACCTAAGTGACACTAAATACAAATATGTTCCATTTATACGCTTTTGCAAAATCACGGTTCCGAACGTATACCTTAAATTGAAGTGTATTTTTAGGTTTACTAGAAAAGACAGTAAATATTTTGATCCTGAATAAACTACTTTTGAAAATCTGATATCGGAAGTAGAACTGCCATGTCTATGAATACTCTCGTAGAGAGAACAAAACTGAAAACACTCAACTGTTGACACTGGACCGAGATGAAAGACGACCTACGACTACTATCCTTGCTTAAACCATAACACTGTAATGTATGTGCTATCCCATCCATTAGTATACGAGGGTCAAAAGGAAGATTAGCCATAGTCAATAAAACTTCAATTTATTAATAATTCTCAACAACGTCACAAATTTCAAGAACCCCAGTTAAGAAATGCACCAATTGATAAATATGGGAACAGTAGTGAGGTAGACGCGATAATTGGAGATATAATGATAAATCGGATCACTTACTCTTAGCACGTCCTGACAATACACCTTCTAAGTACTTGAAGATGTGTGCGTTCTAATTTAATCTATTTCAAACCAACCCGAATCCAATTTCACAATTAATTGACCAAATCGTCAATCTTAATATTAATCAAATAATCTACGAAGCACCCTCGCCTAGCTTTACGTTAATCACTACTTGATATCCTGTTAGCTTCTAACCTCTCTCTTTCTTCGAAAGAACGCTTGACATATTTGGGAAATCTAACGCGAAATCGTTCCTCCATCCCATATTGAAATGTATTTGGGCCTTGAAGTGGGAAGGCCAGGATTGAGAAGGAGCTTCCCGATTGGTGGACTTCTCCCTTCGAACATTCCAGTTAATTTTTAAATACAAGACTTGATTTGAAAAATTGCATCAGCTTCTTCGGAGGAAAGTTTTCAATATAATAATATTTAAAGACCCATTATTCCCCCAAGAGGACTGTTAGAAGGAAGTACGTGAATAGACCCGTTACAACACTAGTGGTACTGTTGTTTCACCCTTTAGTGATATTATGTGCTTGAGGTCAAGAGTTCCTTGGATTATCCAGATCTACATTCGTCCAGAATCGTTTTTTATACGGAATCGGGACTCATAGCTGAACAATACATTGGCCCATTGAAGTGGTGTTCAATGGATATGATTCAGAGCTCATTGTAACTGAGTTCTGCTATGTGACGATGTCAATAGCACCTCAAATGATGATCGCCTGGAATACCAATGACTTTCATGCAGTTGCTTAGAAATATTTTGTCACGATATCATTATTTCTGATGACGTTTCAACGCTCGAAGATGACGGGTTGAACTCGTCCGATAACGCCGAGCTTGCAGAAACAGATAACGGTCCTCGTGATTGGTTCTAACCTTAGAGCATCCACAATTAGGTCTTCTTGAAACTGCATGTTAATTTTGATAATGATTTCGCAGGCGGCAGATGATCAAATGGTTGAATTTATGACTCGGACAATCTTCGACGTTGGTTTTTCAAAATAGATCCTTCCGATTGCATACCAGCTATGCTTTCCCTCAAATGTCGTCAACGACTCCTTTTTAGAAATTTAAAACAAAAAAATGATCAACTGTTGTGTGTGAGATGAACTTTTTTTTATATATATCTACTGCATTATACAACCCATGCGTGGTTATGAAAGTAATTTATTAAGGAACTGCTTTCGTGTTTCAATGCAAGGTTTTATACATATTGTGACGTTTGAGAAAAATAATAGTAGCGTGATATTCATTCATTTAAATATTTGGTTTATTTACGTCACAGCTTTTAATTACAGTATATACATTAAGGTATTCGACTACGTTCGGAACCGTGATTTTGCAAAAGCGTATAAATGGATAATATTTATGATATTGAGTGTCACTTAGATTAGAAAATATATATAAAATTATTTTAGGAATATTATTGCAATAAAAAATTATTTAAGTACAATATTTTGACAAAAAATGAACATAGAATGACCCATTTTCAAAATATTTTTCTCTTGTGAAAAACTGCTTCTATTATAATAATATTTTGCCTTTATATAGCTCAGACCTCTGCACAGAGGCTTAACTAGAATTTTTGAATATATAACTTAGAAGTGGATTTATCCATGTTTTACGACAACAGAGGGGAGAAATTTTAAGGAAAAAAAAGGCGATAATTATTTCAATTGGTTGTAACTCTAAAAGTAATGTGAATTTTTCAAAAAAAAATATCTCTCTCTCAGTTTAAACTCTCTGGAGAAGTCTTTACTTTATATAAGCACACACACACACACACAAAATATTATTTTAAAAGCATTTTTTATAAAAGGAGAACATTTTGAAAAAATGTTATTCAAGTTCCTTTTTTTGCCGAAAAATTGTATTTAAATAATTTTTTTTATCAAAATGTCTTTGAAACAATTTTATACATGTATTCTAATCTAAGTGACACTAAATATCATGAAAATTATCCATTTATGCGCTTTTTTAAAATCACGGTTCAGAACGTAGTCGGATACCTTGAAGTTATTCAAAATATAGCTTAGATCACATTAGAGTCCCGAATTGATGCTGGTGAGAGAGGAGGTCACATCCTTTCTCAGCCAAAGTTTCTAACCGTCTTCTTTCTCTGCCGTCTCTAGGGTCTCGGAATGGTAGTGGTCGACCTCCTTATCCTCGAGTTACATCGGGTTCGTGGGAGGAGTAGGGGGATCCTCGTGGTGTCAAAAGTTGCCGGAGCGATGTTTAAAGACAAGACCTCACAATATTTGAAGGGTGCAGGTATTCATAGAGACGTGATTATCCTATCCACAGAAAGAAGACGATTCACAGCGATGTGACGGGAAACGTTACAATATACATATTTTGTTGTGGTAACCTTTCTTCTTCACCTGTGCGAGGGCTGTGGTAGCCCAGTGGTCAAGGTATCGGATCATGACAGGCATGTTATGAGTTTGAGTCCAGTACCACTAAAGACCCGCCGTGTAGGGCAGCGATGCACGTTAAATCTGTCGAGAGCTAAACGTCCTCCCGTTGGTGTGGTGTGGTAGTTAGGAGAGGGGTTGCCAGCTCAGGTGCCGTCCACGTCATTTGACCATGGTTCAAAGTTTCGAAGTCCATCGCCAAAAGCCCTCGTGTACCTGAACAGTGCGATGTTAATATTCACTCCCTCACTCACTATTCACCTGTGCTAATTTTGCTGTCTGTTGCTTCGTATGGGTTAATGCAATGAGTGTTTGAATAACTGTTTCACAAGTACCTGTTGCGATTCATTTAACTTACATTTCTGTTTATTGTAATGTAAAACTTGCTTCTGATTTATTTCTCAAATTAAGAGGTCAAGAAATAATTGAACTCATTAAACAGAATTTTTTTTTTCGTTTTGACTTGTGGGAGTGTTTCTTCATGTGAGTAATGAAACTGTAACGATATAAGTCTAGAACTCCTTATTTTGGATATAATTGTCTGGTGATAAGAAATGTTTCTTAAAAGAAATAATTGAAATAGTTCTTACAGACTTTTGCTGAACAATTATTTACTACCACATTTTATGGAAGTAAAATTCAAACTTGAATGTATACAAGGTGAAAATTTGAGTTAAATATACTTGAAAAGAAGGAAGGACATTGTAGGACTGCAAGCGGCATAAAAAAAGTGCATTCGGCTACAAGTTGTATTTTGAAACGAATTACGACCGCTTTGGGATGAGTTGCTCTGTAATCCAGCTGTACTGTGCAATCTACATGATTGTTTCGGTCTGTTGAGAAAAAAAAATGACTTCCAAGTCATTTAACAATTGTTACAATGCTGATAAAAATCCCATCCTCCACGACAAGATCATAACATATTAGAGGGAGAAAATCGGTTTTTAATTGTCTTTGAGCCAAAAAGTACATGGAAAGGAACAATAAAAATGTCAAACAATCTTTTTTTCTAATTCCGTGCCATTTCCCCATTTCAAGTATATGAAATTCAAATTTGAAGCCCTTTTTGAGCAGTGTTTTTTCAATTTTACTATTATATAGTTCCTCTCCCTATATATATATATATATATATATATATATATATATATATATATATATATATATATATATATATATATATATATATATATATATATATATATATATATATATATATATATATATATATATATATCTTGTTCAAATTTTCAATCGTTAATAAAATACTTTCTGTACATCCATTGAAGTGGATGACACCTGATGTTATTACATTTTTTCAAATATTAATTCATTAATTAAAATAAAAAAAATGAATAAAAGTAAAAAACAAAAATTATAGTCCAGGAGCATATATAGAAAGGAAAATTATTCCTTGTGTTCCTGTAGCGCAATGGATAGCGCGTTTGACTTCTAATCCGACAGTCGGGGGTTCGACTCCCACCTGAGATAGCCTAACTTCTGAGAATGTGATTTCTTTTTTGCTATACTATTTTATTAGAATAATTAAATTTAATTAATGTCGTGGGTTCGAATCCCACCTGGGACATCCTAATTTCTAAGAATGTGATTCTTTTTTTACCATACTATTTTATTAGAATAGTTAAATTTAACTAATGATTAAATAGTAACAAACAAACAAAAAATAGTCCAACACCCTATATAGAAAGGAAAATGGAAAATTGCAAGGAAAATCGCTTTCTGTTTAACACTTAACATTGTGATTCTGTCATATGTATATAAATATATTTATATTAATTGTAACTATTTAATAGTATCTCTTCTTAATTATTAATTACTATTTCTTACAAAATTGAATAATCGAAATTTAGTTTCTCGTTCTTTCGTTGAAATAAATTTTTAAAATTCAGTTTTCAGTTAATACTCTCTCGACAAACATCGATTGACTTTTCGAAGCAGTCTTACAAAGTATTGTGCTTAGCGACAATATCAAACATGATAAATGTTACATACCACTACTTCCACCACACCCTCTGTTAGTATCGTAAGGGTTCTTTGTTCTTCCATGCAAGTAGTTAACTGTCTCTGTGTTCATTCCAAACTCTGGCACATTAGTCGTTGCAATAACAATAGCTCCAGCTTCTTTGAATAACCTGACACATTCCGCATCATTAGTGGCTCTCATGTTTTCAAAGCATCGGCATCCAGCTGTATTTAGATATCCTATCAAGCACAAGACATGTTTTAAGGTAACGACTAAAAGAACAATTTTAATTCAATCCAATTCAAAATATGTTGTTACGTAGATCCGAGGGTCCGTGTATTTTATGCAAAACAATCACAAAGAAAATAAACAGTCCTTTAAGAGCGATGCGAATTTATTATCAAAAATCCAATCCTTTAAATACAGGATTCAGCAGCAATATTCACAGAGTAAATATCCGAAGGTCTTCACACCTTCAACAGCAATCAAACACAATAACCAGTGTTTATAAATACACGCAAGTAAAGATTATTCACAAGCACAGCCGAGCTAATCGCTAATCAAAACAATCCTCACTACTCGCTGGTTTAATCCAGACTCACCACCATCCCGGCGAGCATCTTATTTATAGGCGCGACAGAAACTTCCAGAAATATAGCCGCTCGTGACATTAGTGGAGAGATCCACTACTTTCTAGAAGATTCCAGAGGGTTCCGAACTCGCCAACATGGTCGCCAATGACGCTAAAATGGTCGTCAAAGTCACCAACTTGGCTCTGTTGCCAAGATTTCGCCAAGTTCTCATTGAATCGCTATTATAACGTAAGGGGTGGCACTGCTTGTGAATGGTACAATTTTAACATGAAATAAACATAACACATAGAGTAATATAAATGCATTAAACACTCAAATACAAATTATTTACACTATTTACACAAAATTCGTAACAATATCAACAGAAGAAACTCTATGTGATGCTAAAAAAGCGAATATTTAAAAGATGTTGCGATGAAGTGAGAGAAGTTTTTGAACTGCCACTGCTTAGAAAGTGCATTCTGAAAAATTGCGTTTTAAATGTGACGAAACATTCTGCAAATATCTTGTTTGGAAATAATTTAAACAAAATAAATTCACTGTAACAGTTTAACCCTTTATAGGGCCATGGAAAGTATACTTAACACCAACTTCATTTACTTTTTAACACCTTAACTGGTTTGCCCGTAAGCCTTACGGTCTGCCCATACGGTATACGGGCACTAATATTTTCTTCTTTATAGCTTTAATTTGCATATGTTTTTAATTCTTATGGTGAGATTAATAGTGCCATCATTTTTAAGAGATAATAGTTTGTCCATGGTACTAAAATATCTTTCATCTGGTACTTTTTTTGTATTAAAGAATGGTATTTTTCATTGAAGGCAGAAATTTAGATTCGTGAAAATATTCGATAAAGAATAGGAATTGGCAAAGGCAAAGTGCAATTCTTTGCTTGTTAAGGTATCCGACTACGTTCGGAACCGTGATTTTAAAAAAGCGCATAAATGGATAATTTTCACGTTATTTTGTGTCAATTAGATTAGAATACACGTATAAAGTTGTTTTAAGGACATTATGACAAAAAATAATTATTTAAATACAATAATTTGTCAAAAAAATTAACTTAGAATAATCTTTTTTTCACACAAAACGTTCTTTTTTTGTAAAAAAATGCTTCTATAACAATAATATTTTGTGCTTAGATAAAGTAAAGATTTCTCCAGAGTTTGAACTAGGATTTTTAAAAAATTCACATTATTTTAAGAGTTACCACCAATTGAAATATAATTATCGGCGTTTTCTTCTTAATATTTCTCCCCTCTGTTGTAGTAAAATATGGATAAATCCACTTCTAAGTTATATATTTGAAAAATTCTAGTTCAGCCTCTGAACAGAGGTCTGAGATATATACAGGCAAAATATTATTATGATAAAAGCAATTTTCATAAAAGGAGAATGTTTTGAAAATGGGTCATTCTATGTCCATTTTTAGTCAAAATATGGTACTAAAATTTTTTTTTATCGTAGTGATTTTCATAAAACAATTTTATATACGTTTTCTAAGTGACACTGAATATCATAAATATTATCCATTTGCAAAATCACGGTAAAATCACGGCAATGCTTTTGCAAAATCACGGTTCTG